>BJBW01017821.1:0-27050 GCA_004320125.1 Scolopax mira | reverse complement strand
GGAGGATGTCTATCACCTCGTTTGTCGCTCAGTTTGGGGGTGGGGAAAAGGCAGGAACCTAACCCTGGGCTTCCCTTGCGTGGTACATGTGCGCCGAGCCCTGGGGGGGGGGACCGAGCAGGGCCGGGGGGGGGGGGGGGGGGGGGGGGGGGGTGAGCACCACTCACCTCTGTCTCTAGGGTGACCCCCAGCCCCCGAAGGATTCGGTCCCAGGGTGTCCCCGCAGATCGCAGCTAAACCAAGAGGCCATAAACCTAACCCCCACCAGGCTGGGGTGTCCTCAAAAAGGTACTAGAGCCATCACCGGGGTGTCAGGGCTGCCCCGGCAGGGAGCCAGGAGCAGGGGTGCTCCAGGAGGCTGTGGGAAAACCACCCCCCCCCACTTCATCGCAGGATGAAAGAGACCTGTGTGACACGGGGAAGGTGTCCCCCTCCTTCTGCCATGCAGCCGAGCCCACTGCCAGCAGGAGACACAGCCAAGCAGGGGGCACAGCAGGGACAGGAGGGACACAGCTGGGTGGGGGGCTCTGGGGAGAGACCCTGCTCTCCAGGGAGGAAATGAGGTTGGGGTTTTCTGGACCCGGAGGCTTTGCTGCTGGCAAGATGCAGGCAGGGCTTATCCTTAGCTGAATGCATTTAGCAGAGGATTTAATGGGTTCTGGCCTGTTCCTCATCAGTTCATTGTGGCACATGATTCCAACAAGTGACTGAAAATTTGCTTCAGAGATTCTCGAATCCACACACAGCCCTAAAAGCCTTTTTCCTCCCTCAGACTCACATCTGTCATGGACAAACCTGCCCATCCTCAGCACCACAGTCTTGCTGGACCAGGCTGGGCTGAAGGAGGTGAGCGGTGACACGGTGTGGTCACGCTGTGACACCCATCACCTCCCAACCCCGTCAGCTCCTTTGGAAGTCTTGCTCTTTTTTGAGGTCCTAAAGGCCATCTTCACTTCTGCTCCATGGGGAATGACCAAGAACAGCTCAGAATAACAAAGGTGATGTGACAAGGAGTAAAGCTGAAAGCAGGAGGTCCATGGGTTTCCCAGGTGTGGGAGGATGCTGTGTAAACATTTTGGGCAGAAAGCAGCGAGGGGGTAGAAAACAGCACTCACCTCTTGCAAAGGGCAGCCACAAGTGCTGCCTGAGCAGAGGTGCGGAGACCAGCCCTTGGCAACTGGAAATTTGGCAATGGCAGCAGAAGCCAGGGCTCTGCATGAGGTGAAGCTGCTGAACCTGGTGGAGCAGCGAGGGGTTAGGAAGAAAGAATCCAGGCTGGGAAAGAGCCAGATGGCAGCAGTGGTGGGGAAGCAGATGGGAGATGTAAAACATCCTGTACATCTGAGAGCACCGAGCCCCCTGGTCCTCTGGCAGCGTGGAGGGACACCCTGCAGCCCCGAGGGCTGGGGGCCACGGGACCTGCAAGGAATCTGTCCTAGGGCTGGCAAAGTGGCAGTGTCCACTGAGAAAGAGCTGCAGGGGACATTGCAGCCACCACTGCCTCCATCTTCCCCTGGTCCCGCGTGTCCCACGTGTGGATGAGCACACAGATTGATGACCAGATCGATGCTCAGAGGGGTGAGCCAAGGGACCAGGAACTCTTTGCAAGTCCACCTGCGTGGAGGTGGTGGCAGGAAAAATATGAACCAGAGGCCTGTCAGAAGGAGGGGATAAAACCCAATGCCTCATTTATACCACCTTGGTATAAAGCATTTAACTTGCAAAAAGTATTGCTTGCAAAAAGCTGGCCGTGTCCCACCAAAACCCAGCCACCACCTAATACAACTCCACTCCCTTAAGACATAGAGGACAGGCTGGAAAAGCATCTCCTATATCCTTGGGAACAATCCCCTATACTCCTTGGGAACAATCCCCTATACCCCAAGCCTTGGGTCACAGAAAATAAAGCTGCCGACTTCTCGTGGGTTGTTCTTTGCCTTTAGCCCTGAAGCAAAAATATCTCTGACTAGAAGTATTCAGCAAAATTAGCTGAAAATCCGGACTAGGTGTGAGACAGCTGAAATCACATTTTAAAGCAAATTTCTCATTTCCCAAATTACTCTGGCCTGCCTCTAGCAATGTGTGCAGGAGGCCCCCCGTCTTCTGGGAAGAGGGAAGTTGCTGAAGAGCCAGAGGACCAGGAGGGATCAGCAGCACTGGGAGCCCTGTGCTGGGCTGGGGCTGGGGCTGTGGGACTTGGGCTGCTGGGCCAGATGGCTCCAAACACCATGGGGTCACACCACGCTGTGGTAGATCCTGCCCGGAGCCGAAACAGCCAGCTGAGCTGAGCACTGAATCACATTCTCCGGAGCTTTATAGCCAGCAAAATTAATTTTTTAAAAGTCTCTCTCTGATCTCCAGTATCTAGCGTTTGGCTGAGAAGTCAGATGGTCTCCAGCCATCTGACCCCACCTCCAGATGGCAGGGAAAGGCAGGGGGAAACCAGAGCCTGCTCTAGCCAGGGAGGACAGGAGTGATGAGACCACCGTGATTACCCGTGTCTGCTGGGAACCCATGCAAGAGCACGAGAGGAGAAGGACAAGTAGGGATGGACCTGAACTGCTTTGAGGGCAAAGAGCTTGGACAGCCCAGAGCCTGACCTGCTGCTTGGCTTCTTTGCTTTCTAGCACTCTGGAAAATAATAAATCTCCTCCTTGCTCCAGTCTGACAGCAGAGAGCTGCTGAGTGCATCAGGAGTGGCTTTAGCACAGGAGAGCAGCACCATGCTGGGGTGGGCAGGAGAGAAGTAAGGAGGAAGAGCACTGAAGCAGGGGTAGAGCACATGGGATGGGCTTAATAGGATCCTGGGTGGGCAGCTGGACCAGGGTAGCAAAACCTGGTGCATCAGCTACAGCCCCCATTACCTCTGATTCCCCACAGGGCAAATAAAATCAGGGAGCTGCAGACCGGGCTGAGCCCCAGCAAACTCATTTCATACAAAGCACTGTGGGACAGCTGGTACTTGTTGGGAAGGGGCTGGTTGACACCCCGATGTTCCTTGTCCCAGGGGTGTGAGAGCAGGCAGGGCATCAGGAAAAGGTCCATCAAGAAAAAGTATCAGCCTGAGCTCCTCCATCCCCTGCCCAGGGGCTGGATATCCCAGCCTGCCTGCAGCGCCCTGTGAATTTAACCTGGCTCCTGCACAGCCCTTCTGAGAACCTGCTGAGCCTCCTCGTGAGCTCCCACCCCCTCCATGGCAAGAACGGACAGCAAAAACCTGGCTGGAGCAGGGAATTTGGGATTTGGCGTTTTGCTGCCCAAGCCAAGGTGTTGCCCAAGCCAAGGTAGTGCCTGCTGACCCGGCAGGGAGACAGATGCTGCTGGATGGGGGATGCTGCAGCACACAGGGACCCCACGGGGCCAGCAAGAGCAGCCGTGGGCGAGCTCCCGTGGCCGGGAAACACTAGCACTGTGCTCTTAAAAGAAATCCAAACCCCTCATTACCAATCGCCTCCAGCCTGCAATTAGGCATTTGCAAATACTTGGGACCAGAGTGGCTTAATTATAATTTCTCTTATTTCCGAGGCACAGACACCCGGTTGGCACATCGTGCATCCACAGGCTCCTCTCCGGTGTTTCCTTTAGGAGCCTCCCTCCCTGGCTGTTTGCTTTGCAATCGGCAGCAGCTTTCCTCCTCTTCCTCCTGTTTGTTTTAAACTTTCTGGAGATGCCAGATGGACATTGCTCATCTTGCAGGGGGAGGGAAAGCGTGTGTCACGGGGACACAGGGGACTTCGCTGGCCTTCCCGTGGTCCGCAGCCTTCCCGTGGTTGCCCAGACGGATGGCAGCCTCGCTGGGAAATGCCAGGCTCTACTTTCCCAGCCACAGCAGGTCAGAGTGCTGGGGGAAGCAAAACTTCACCAGTCCAAGCAATTACTCAGGATTTTATCATTTGAAACTAAGAACAGGGCCCATAAATAATCAGGATCTCTGTCTTAATAGCTGCATTTCAGCGTATTTTTAATTATCATTTTATGAATGGGTGCATTAGAGTATATTTAAATACTAACTTAGCCATGCTGTTAATGAGGCAGGACTGTTATAGGCCAGGTCTGGCTATATATTACGTTGCTATATACATATGCTTCGACATCACATTTAAAAATTAGCTATTTCAAGCGTAAAATTATAATTGGTTTGTCTAATAAAAGGATAAATAAATATCTATTTAACTTCATTACTGTCAAAGGCAGGAGGCTTTTCTCCATTGTCTCCTTAGAGTTTTATGGCAGAAGAGCTAATTAGCTGTAATTGGGTGGATCCAAGGCGAATGAGGCAGGCACAGCCACCGTGCTGGCTGGGAATGGGGCACCAGTGCCTTTCATGGACTGGTGTCCCAGTCTCTGTGGGGACAGCAGCCCCACTGGCCCCAGCATTTCACTGGGCCGGGTATCTGTGCATCAGGACAGGACCATGCACTGGTTTTCAAGGTCACTTTGGGGTCTATGCACTGGCTTTTATGGTCCCTCTGCCAGGTATCCCTCCATCGTACCTCGTCCTGGGCTGCACTTGGGGATCCCAAATGCTGGAGGAAACTCCTAGTCTCAGACGGGGCTGCGTGATCCCCAGTTGGGGAGAAATCCTGCTCAACATCCAACCTGCATGTCCTCACACTTGATGGAGTAGCCCTGGAGAGCCCCTTCTGGCCACAGAGCAGGAGAAGGAGACCCTGGCCAGCTTGCCCCATTGCCCGAAGACAGACCTGAGCCCGGCGAGAATCCTTTGCATCAGGATTCAGCAAGGTTTTGGCAGGGGGGTTTCTGGCTTCAAGGGAGGATTTCAGTGTTTGCCCTGTTTCCCCTGATCTTGAGCATAGAACCTAAAGTCTCCCTCCATGCCCTGGCAGCAGCAGGTATTTGTGCAGCCTCCTCTGCATCTTTGCAGCTGCTGGAGAGTCTGGGGGGGTCTCGCTGCCCCCTGCTCCAGGCATCCCTACACTCCAGCTCCTCATCCTGGCTGACGATGGCTGCCCACACACTGATAAAGGCAGCAGGCAAAACCCTATCAGCTAGCAGAAGGGATTTAAATGTCCTTTTTGGACAGTTTCTGACCCAAAAGAGAAGTTGCCATCAGCCCTAATAAAAGCCCACACAGGCCACGCTGACCTGCTGAGCTCAGCTGGGTTGCAGCTCCGGTCTGGTCCTCTGCTGCTTCTACTCCTATTCCTTTGGCTTCCCCACTCTTCCACAGCTCCCAGCCCAAAATCCTCCCTCCTGGCTGCCAGAAGATGGAAGAGAGTCTTGTCGGATGGCAGGGGACCTCTGTATACAGCAATGCCCGTGTGCCTGTGTATAAATTTCCTTTGCATACATTATTTGACACGAGGAGAGAGAGGAGCAGGCCTGACACCCATAGCAAATCACCAAGCTGACAACCAAATCTTTCCTTTTCTAGTTTGTTTTTTTTTTTTTTCCTAAAGAAAGGGAGAAAGATGGGATGTTAATAATTGCACAGCAGCCCCCTAATGATGAATGCCGGGCTGGGGGGAGCATGCCTGTACTGGGGGCACGAGCATGGAGGACACTGGCTGGGTTTTGCTTATCAGTTCTGCTTGTTGAGTGCGTTCCAGGGATGGAAGAAACGCCAACAGACAGCGTGGAAAATTAATTTTTAATGCCTTTTATTAGTGCTTAAGCCTTTCTGAGAGGATGAAATAATCCCTGTTTAGGTGGAGTGGCAAAGGTCTTGCAGGGCTGTCAGGAGGCTGAGTCACTCCAACTGCCAAAATTACCCCACTATGTTTTCCCAGTCTTCTGTGGAGGCTGAAAAATTTGGGAGCATAATCCCCTGCACATCCTGAGGTCCTGGGGCATCTTCCTGCATGACTGTTCAAATAAGGCAGAAAGTTTTCCTCCTGTGAAAGGGGGTGAAGAGCCTCATCTCTCCTCTTTCCCACCTTCCTTCACTGCGTGCCACCACTGCCACCTCCCAGCATGGTGACAATCAGTGGCACAGGGCATGCAGGGGCAGTGTTGCCCAAAGAAATCCCTGCAGGTGGGATGAGTCCAACCCCTCCTCACAACCAGCGCTGTCTCCTCATCCTTGCTCGCCCCAAAAGCCAACCAGAAGGGAGAAGCCATCTCTGGGTCTGCGGGTCCCCTCGTCTCTGGAGCCACAGAGGCAGATGGACAGGGCTAGGAAATTGCTGCCATATGTCCCTGTACCCAGCAGCCCCAGGGCAGCTGGTGGCGGGGGGGGGACCTGGTCCCCAAACAATTCTGCCAGCACGGTCACTGCTGCCGGCTGGAGGGGCAATGCACCAGGACAGTGCCAGAGAAACAACCCTGCCAGTGTTTCTCCACTCACCAGGCCCTGGTGAGACCCTCTTAATGAGGAAGGAAAACAAATACTTCAAGGCTCAAGGAAGGGAAGGTTTTGAAGGGGAGCGGGGCCAGCCGGCAATGGCCAGTCTGTGGCTGCTAAAAATAGGTTCACTTGCCTGGGGCCAGCACTCACGGGGTGATCTCGGTGATGCCATCTGGCTTCATGCTCATTACAGCATCCTCATTAGCACAGCAGGTACCTGTCAGGGCCAGGCTCTGGAGGGGACAGCCCTGCTCTCCCAGGCAAAGCCAGCAGCCACGGCCAGGCATGCAGAGCATCCCTTTGCAGGGGTCCCACCATCTCCACAGGGTGTCCTTGTCACTGTGAGCATCCAGCTGGGAAGCAAGACAGTCAGACCGGCCAACAGTTCCATGCCAGAGGCTCACAAATGTACCAACCTCTCCTGCCTGGGCTGAAACCCCCTCTGTATGCTGCCTGCCCAAGGCTGAGCTTCCATAAGAAAATTTCAGCCAAAATAGTCCAGCACTAGCCCTGGGTGAGCAGGAAACTTTTTTTTTCTTCCACATTATGCTCTGTCGTATCGGTTCACCGTGGAATTAACATGCCTCACTCTTGAGAGCTGGAGACTTGCCATGGCAGAAGGCTGCTCCGGTGTCAGAGATGCGATCCTGCGGGAAGGGCAGCATGGGTTTGGGTAATTAAAACCTGTATCATGACACCCGCTCACAAGAGGGTTGAGTTAGACCTCTACAAATGACTGCTTTTGTTCTTGTAATGTATTCTTTTCTGCCATCTACTTGCCTTTCAGTGCATGCATTAAGCACTAGTAATATATTCTCTGCCCACCTCTAATGAATTTTATCTCTGTGCATGGGTATGTATGTATATAGATTATACACAAGTGAGTGTATCTCAATATAACATAGGTGTGTGGATGTATTACACACTTCACCCAACATCTGAGTGACCTGAAGCAGAAAACGATCCAGCTGGCCCATCTTGGTGGCCCCCACGTGGCTGATGTGCCAGGACTGATGCTCCATGCCAGCTCCTAGCTTACCTGTCCCCACATCCCTGGGAGCTAGGTAGGGTAGGAGTGATGTGTGTGTCCACCTTCAAGCTACCCACCTTCCCCAGCATCTGCTCATCTTTCCCAGCACCTGCTTCTTCATGCTCACCTCCAACCTGCCCACCTTCCCCAGCACCTCCTCAGCTCGGCCATTCACCCCAGGAAGCCAGAGGAGGCAGAGATCTCTCCCCAGGAGGAAGGAAGCTCCGGACAGCCTCTTCACATGATGAATTTTAACATTTCTTTCCACATCCAACCCAAGCACAAAAATCTCTTCAAAGCACAAGCCCAGTGCAGCAGAACTAATTTGAAATGTCACTGAGGTCAAGCCTGGTTTCCCCAGCCATTAACCTGCCTCTCAAACTACACACTTAGTATTTATTTACATAGTCACATATTTATTTAAGCCCTGAGATCTTAGATATAGGAAGAGAAGAGGGGTCTGCAAAGAGGAGGGGGCACTTTGCTTGCAGGACCCCAAGCTGCTGCTGTGAGGAGGCTTTTCTGAGGGGCTCCGTGTCCAGAGCAGGATGGGGAGAACACAGAGGGGTTCTTTGCAGAATTGATTGTTCTGCCCTAGCATTTCTGGTTGTAGTTTTCTTCAATTTGTTCCCATCCAGAAACAGAAAGCACAGCTTTCCCTCTCCAGACAGGTCTTTCACAGGAGTAAATCAGTGTATATTTAGTCAACAATGCTGATTTACAGGAGCTTTGAATCCCCTTTGCTTCTGCTCCCTGATGGATGAGAAAGTGTAGGGGGTGGGGGAATGGGGATGCTTCTGCAGGTGCTTTTCTACCAAAGTTTGGCCATTTCCCTGTTTTGTATCCTGCTTCTCAGACACCCTGGTGAACCATGAGACCTGGAGAACTTCTGGAACCCAAACTCCACCAGATGCTACCCCACCTCAGTTCCTGTCCCGCTGAACGCTGTCCTTAAAATTGCTGCAGCTTTGTTCTACCTGCAGATAAAATCAAAATCTTTTTTCCCTGCTTCCCATTACTCTGCCCCTCAAAGCCCTCATGCTTCTTGCACCCCAACTCCCTGAGGATACAAGCCCTGCTTCTCCCCTGGACCAGCCTCACTGGGATGCATGAAGACAATCTGATCTACACCACACAGGGCAGCACAGACACAGCCCACCATCCACCACCATGAGCTGTTTCATGGGAGAAGAACCTCCTGAGAGCACCAGTATCTTTCTAAATGCTTTTCCACTGGGATGTGCCAATTAGGAGATTAAAACCTCCTGCTGAGACATGCCTGGGGCCAGCTGGGACTACTTATGAGTGAGTGGGTGCAGAATGAGTCCCTGGGAAAAGGAAGACCCAGGCAGATGCTGGGAAGGTTTGACTAAGCCAGTGTGGGTAGGACCAGCACATCTTTGACCCTGTCTGCTGTATGACATATGCTGCAGAACTCCAGGACCATTCCCTTACCACCACCCAAGCTCCAGCTTATGTCCAGCAGGTGGTCTGCTGAGGAGAAGGTGGGATTTTCACCATTTATTCCCCATGTCCCTTCCTCCTAGAGCCCCAGAGGTTTGGGCAGATGCAGGGGAGTACTTCCACAGAAGGGGACTGTCTCCCCATCTTCCTTCCTGCTGGGCAGTCGCTTGTGTGCATGTGAAACACAGCCTGACTTTTTTTTTTTTTCTTTTTTCTGTTCTCATTGCTCACTTGCATGTTTAATTCAAGGCTGTGGAGCTGGCTAGCCTGTGGTTTAAAAAAAAAAAATAATTTTAAACCTCTGGCAGGATATTAAAGAAGTTCATAGTAACTTGAAATTAGCAGGACGATCTGAGACAGATGTTATGAACGAGGGAATAGGAACTTACTTGCTGTGTCTCCTCTCTGCTGTTGTTTAAAAGATACTAATTTGATGTTTTGTTTTGGTTTTTTTTAAAAAGCGGTCACCTCTAGGTTAGGATAATGAAAACCCATTTCCCTCTTATGGTATTCCAGCACCTCCTTTTCTTGCTTTCTTCCTCTTCCAGTGGGGCCTGCTCTTGACCCACAGGGCCACCAGCATGGGTGGGCAGGGTGCCCGCTCCCACAGCCTCAGCTCCTCTGCTGTGCCTGGCTTTGCCTCCCTTCTTGCTTGCTGTCCTCCCTGGACACTCCGGGTGACACAGAGCATTTGTCACCAGCTCTATTGCCAGCAAAGCTTTGCACTTTGGCTTTGTTTTTGCTTCTGGGCAGGAGGGTGCAGCTCCCAGGGGAGGTTTGTTCTTTGCTGAGTTAGTGACAGCAGTCTGTGTAGGGAATGAAAGGGAGGGGGAAAAAAAAAAGCAATGAAAAGTGGGGTAATTCTCCTATTTCCAAGCTGATCTCTCTGGTGCAATCAGAGGGAGGATGGGGGGAAGGATGCTCATCGGGGTGAGGATGCTATGTCTTTTGCTATGTCAGATTTGGGAGATTCATGCCCAGGGGGGATGCGCTGGCTGCACAGAGCATCTTCCCTCCGCGGGCTGTATTAGTTCGCCTTTCAAGGGTGCCCTGCAATCATAACCTGGCTTCAGAAGAGGACAGAGCTGGAGAGAGGAGGGATGAGTGAGGCTCTTAACGAGGTTAACCTGCTGCTGCTCCTCTTAAATGAGGTTGTGATGGGGCAGGTGGAGAGGAGCCTGGAGCAGCTGTGACAGCGGGGAGAGGCATATCAAACCCTGCCAGAACAAAAGACAAGACAAAAGGTTTTGAGGGGGGAAAAAAAAAGCTTCCTGTCATCAAAGCTGTCAGTGGATGAGATTAAAGAGCACCTGCCACGTTCCCCAAAGGTTGTGTTACTGCTCTGGGAGGCAAGGCAGGAGGGAGCCGTGCAGAGGAGCTGGAAATAGCCTCCCTTGCCAGCCATGTGCTGGGGCTGAAGCAGTGATGCTCTGCCTCTGCCCTTCCCTCCAACCCTGCGATGCCTTTGTGCAAGCCAGTCCTGTGTTCTCCATGTCCTGCTCTTCTCATCTCTCCTCCTTCTCCATGCTTTAAAGTTCCCTCTCATTCGGGTTTTGCAGCCCTGATCTCTGGCCTTGCAGCCCATGGAGTGGGCTTGAAAGAATGCACCAGCTCACGGCCAGCCTGGGGGGTCCTGTACAGAGAAATCAGTGGGTTTGGACACTATGAATTGCCATGGGATCTGGTTCCAGATGTGGGAAGCTGGTGTGGCAGCCGGGAGCCACTCCTTGCCACCCTTCCTCTTGGCTGTGTATTGCACCACTTGGTAGGTTTGCTCTATAGTCTGTGCAGAAGACACAGCTGCCCACGTATGCCAGTGTCCGTGGGTGTTTTTGCCCATTAATTTGTCAGATCAGATGCCCTGGCATGTCCAGAAAGGTCACGCCATGGAGATCCTCCACCAGCTGTGTGCAAATTCAACCTGACATCATTAGGACAGCTGGGTTCAGGCTGCCTCTGCTGTGGTTTTTCCAGCTGCTCAGAGGGAAACGTTTCCTGAGGGAGGTAGAGAGCATCTTCTTCCCCACCGTGTTCCTCCAGTGGGGTCTGGAGAGAGACACAGAGCGGATCTTCAGCGCTGCTCAGATACGCTCCAGAGGTTGGATGCTCCGGTGGGAGCCTGGTGCAGGTGGGTCTGAGCCTCCACTGTGTGTTATTAAGTAAAAAGGGGCTGGAGAGGACCCAGGGTCACTGGCTGGAAATGTGCAGAAGATAATCCAAAAAGGCAAGTGTCTGTCAGCTGCTCAGGTGTTAGCAGAAGTTAATGAGAGTCTCGGTGTCTGATCTCTTGCAATCAATTCCACTTCCTATCACTCTGCAAGAGGTGAATATCCATGCTGCTGTGATGTTGTTAACTCTGGGTGACGTGCCCGCTTTCAGCTTTGATGCCAAAGGAAATTGCTGGATAACGTTGCTGTGCTGCTCAAGGCAGGGCTGGGGGAGTAAGATTATTCTCCTGGATGGCCCAGCTCAAAGGGAAGGCTTCTATTCGAGGTACAGTCACCTGAGAAAACTGCTCCCTCTCCTTCCACAAAATCAAATCGCCCCTTGGTTGGGAGAAAATGTGCCGAGTGAAGGAAGACGGATGCAGCCAGAAGCATGTGTGGTGGGGGGATGCAGTGAGCTGACAGCTTGTTTACTCAAAGCAGGAGACCTGCCAATTTTTCTTCTCCGAGTGCAGGCTTGTTTACAGAGCCTTAATGCCTGGAGAGAGATCCTCGAACCCATGCTCTGCAGCTGCTGCCCTGGCACCATCGAGGCCATGTGGGGTGGGTACCCAGTGCACGGCGGGATGCTCCTGCCTGGAGAAGGAGCTGTTGGGGTGGGTGGGCAGGAGGGACCTTTTCTGGGGGCACTAAAGCCTCTAGAAACAGTCCCTTGTGGAAGAAGCCACAGGACAAGAAAAGCCACCTCCCTAAGTTTGCTCTCTGATTGCTTTCCATCTCTAAAAAGTCTGGGATGGATTTTCATTGCTCAGCATCAGTTATTGCTTTGCCAGCGTTGAAATGAGACCTACTGGGATAGAGTCACCCTGTCACGTTCGGTTCCTGTCACCTACTGTCAAAGGTGGATCCAGCGGGTTAAATTCCTGCAATTTTCTGTAAAGCCACGGAAGGGTCACTTTCCTCCCCTTGCTGCTCGCTGGCACGGGCAGAGCTGGGGAGTGGGGTGAGGGATCAGCAAGGCACTGACTTAGTAGAGTGCTAAGGGACAAACAAGCCCAACGCCACTGGGATGGGGGATGATGCTCCTGGCTGTGAGCTCTATGTAAATGTGACGAGCGGAGGAGACGTGCAACATCACACCCGGCTGTGGGCTCCTTCAGAAATGCAAATCCCTACACAGAGACCCCAGCACTGACAGCAGCAGCGTCTGCCCGTACACGACAGCTGTTCTGTACACAAACCAGCACAGATTTGCTCCTGGTTACGGCTACAGGTGACACTTGTATCTTTGATCCGAGGAGGGAAAAGCAGGCAGGTGGCTCCTGGAGTCCTGCTCTGTGCAGGCAACCACCCTGACAGGATGGTGAGGGGCTGCTTGGGTGGCAGGGAAGAGCTGGCAGAGACCATGAAAAATTGGGGAGAATGTGCCTATGCAAAACAGTCACTCTTTGGGACCTCACTGAAATGTAAAACTCATGCTCTGGAAGAAATGGGGGATTGGTGTCCTGTCCCCAGCTGTTCTCATTACCAGAGTTGTTTTACAACTGCATGAGGTTTTAGCAACCTTCTTTTGAGCATAGTGTTTTTGCTTTAGGCTTTGAGATGTCTTTCCTAAAAAACTAGCTGAAGAGAGAAGCTTCCTCTGAAGGTGAGTGACTGGGACGCGTTTGTGACAATGGTGTTCAACCCTTCACTGGGGGTGTCTTATCCCCACCTTTAAGGTGAGAGAAGGCATCTCCCCTCTTCACCTGGAGATGCCAAGGTCTGGAGAAGGAGAGCACCCCAGAGATGTCCATGGTGCCAGGGACAGCAGTAGGTATGGCAGGGAGAGGATCTACCACTGGTGTCTGACACTGGCTGGGGGCTCAAACGCCCATGAGCTTTCTCTGGGAGGGGGCTGTGATGGGGAGGTGCTACAAGTGGGGATGGATGGTAGAGAAGGGGACAAAAGGGAATCTTGTGTGAAGGTAGGGGACTCCAAAAGGTGCTTTAAATCTCTTCTTGTGTTACCCACAGCTCAGATGGCATCGGAAGCAGTTACGGTGCCCATGAATGCTGCTTTGTTTTGCACTTTGAAAAGTAAAATTCCTTTCTCTAGAGCCAGAGATCCCAAAGATAACAGCAGTGTTGACTTTGCTCCCGATGGGAACAAGCTATTCTCTGAATAGCTTCAAAAACAATGATGACAAACAATCTTGACTGTTCCCAGGAGATCAGTGTGGCTTCTCACTTATCCTTACGCATCTGGTGACAGCAGCAAACTCATCTCACAAGCAAGAAAGGGAAGGAGCGTGGCTTTGCTGCCTGCCCTGCCTGGGTGGGAGGCAGACTCCTGGGCAAGGAAGGAGCTGCAGCCCAGGTCCCTGACATGCTGGGACAGAGGGACTATGGCACCTAGAACAGCCTGTGACAGTCTCCAGCTTGGATATAACATCTGTACCTCCTTGGCCTTCACTTTATATGCTCACTTGGGGCCTGCCCTGGATCACGGAGTCATAGAGTTGTCCAGGTTGGAAGGGACCTTTCAGATCGAGTCAACCTAACACTGACATCATTAAATCATGTCTCTAAGTATTATGTCTACCCATCTTTTAAATACCATCAGGGATGCTGACTCAAACACATCCCTGGGCAGCCCATTCCAAAGTTTAATAACACTTTCAATGTAAAAATTTTTCCTAATATCCAGTCTGCTATTGCTATCTCTTTCATGAAGACTGAATTCCTGTGGAACAGTCCTTCAGGGAGTAGAGCTCTCAAAGAGAGGAGATGGTCAGAGGGAAAGGTGCCCTTCCATGAGGTCAATATGGGGGGGGGTGAGGGGGGGGCCTTGGTGCTTTCAGAAACCTGCTCTTGCCAATCCTGCTCTGTGTGACAGGGGACATGGAGGTGACCAGTGTGACTGCTAGGGCCACGGTGGCAGAAGGCACCTGTGCCTGGGAAGTGGAGCAGAAAGAAGCTGCTGCAGAGCCTGAGCTTTCTGCTGCTTTGGGTGATGCTTCTGATGTCTTTGCTTTTTTTGATTCCTGAAACCTGTTTCTCTATTAGGCCGTTGCCCTTCCTCTCACCCATGCCCAAGGAAGAACAGGTCAGGCTGCCCCCAGTTCTGCATCTTTGCAGTTTTGCTGAGAAGAGTGAAGGGGCAGGGGAATGAGGGGGTTTGTGCACAGCCTCCGAGCGACCTCAGACTTTCTTCTCTGCTCCTCTTTACCCTGCAGGGTCTTGTTCCTCTCGTAAGTGCGTGTACTTCTCATAAGGTGCCTCCTGGCCTCAGGGCTTGGATGTTCTCACTGCTCATGTTGCCGTGGTCTCCTGAATGAGAGCAGAGAGATTCATGTTCGAGATACGCAGCAATAAGCTCCATCTTGCTCTCGCTGCTGCAAAGGAGTCTGTCCCAGGGGTTACTGCAGCCCCCCCCATACCCAAACCCCCACTCTCTTTGCTTTGTGTAGTATGAGAGGCTGCAAAATCCTCTTTTTCCCTTTACAAGCTGTTACAGACCTGCTCTGCAGAGCCCTGACTGCCTCCCAGCGCCCTGCGATCGACGCTGCCCGGCCCCAAATCACTCACTCTCACTCGTTGAGTGGTTTAGTGGAAAACCCAGCCGAGATCATTTTTCTGTAGCCACAGGGTACGTGGTACTACCTTAGATGGCACATTTAGTTTCTGCAGGATCCAACCAAGCCAAACAGCCCTCTGTCAGCTTTAGGAATTTATGAGACCTTTTCATGCCTTGGGGAGCCCGGGGCCAAGCTAACACAAGAGGAAGGGCCAGCAGATATAAATTACCATGAGCTTCGCTGACTCCATTTTACCAGCAGAAAAAACAGCCCCTCAGTTCCATGCTCTTCCCACTGGCCACAAGTGAGCAACGTGTGGGTCCCCTGAGCACTGGTGCTGTTTTGGACCCACGCTGGGCCAGAAAAAAAGTTTGGGAAGTGTGTGAGTGGCAGGGAAAAGCCTCTATATATGATCTTTATATATCTACGTGGGTGTGTGTTTATAAAAATGTTTAGCAGAAGCCACTATTTGATCCAGCTCAACCTCCAAGTGTTAATCATAATAAATGGGAAAGGGAAATAATTGCTGGTAATAAAGGAGGGAGGTGGTGGTGTGTCGGTGAGTGGCTGAGGCCCATGGTTGATCCTCCTCCTCCTCTCCACTCCCTCCTCACCTCAAAGCCATCAGGGCTGCCCCCCTGCTGCTTTTGTGGCTCTTGGGGAGACAGCAGCCCCCAGCCCACATTTAACCCCTTGCCCCACTGTTGCTTCCCATTGTGCCTGCCCTAGAGGGGGGGCTGGAGCAGTGGTGGTGGGTACGCACAGGAGCAGAAGAGATCTCCTTGCTGCCTGCCAGCTCTCCCTGTCCACGCCATGACCAAGCGCTGCCAGAGAGGGCTTAAGCATCTCCATAATTACACCAGCTCCCCGAAGACCACGCTCTCTTGAACTATAGCCGTTACCCGATGATTCGTAAAGACTCTTTGGGGACTCGGAGAGGACCGTTCAGCCATAATTACCTTGGCTGCCTGCCACCGCCGGCCCGCCGCCGGGTGCCAGGGGACCGCCCGGCATCGCTCCAATTAAGCGATGGGAAAGCGTGTGGCGTTCGCTGCGTGCTGAGATGGGGAGGGAAACACAAGCCCCTGGCTTGGCCATGCCATGGGGAGTGAGGGGCCCCGGGGGGGTGACACGTTGTTTCCTTCGTGTAAGGACTCGTGTCTGTTCCTCACTAATGAGACGTAAAGAGCGTCTTTCGCTTTTTCCCGGTTTGGGCCCCTAAAATAGGAGCTGGCATAATTATTTGGCAGGGTGCTGGCAGCAGCCTGGGGGCTGACTAGGTGGCCCTGAGATGCTGGGTTGTCCCCTTGTCCCACACGGCTCCCATAGCCCCCCAGTTCCTCCAGTTATGGGAGCGCGGAGTGGAGGAGCGGGAAGAAAAGATGCCTTGCTCTGTGATAGAAGGATGTATAATTTTATCACACATTACAGCGTTTTGCCCCGGCAGCTTGTCACCAGCCGGGCTGTTAAAACTCCCTTGAAAAATGAGGGATCCATGGCAAATTACTGATTATAGGATAGGAAAGGTAATCTGGCCTCATGTGATTGATCGCTTTGACACTGCAGCGCTCAGCGCTCCGGAAAACCCCGGCGAGAGATGTAGCGATAGCACTCGTGCTGTATTAACCTTACAGACGGCAGACAGCAGCACCAGCACGTGGTGATGGGGGTAGAGACAGCAGCAAGACAGACAGACAGACAGAGAGACAGAGCATGGTGCATCTGAGCTGTGGCAGACGGCCGGATGGAGAGGCTTCATCACCTACGAGACAAGACGAGACGACAGACGGGAGCTGATAGTGTTTAAAGGAGCTCTGGGAAGTCCTCAGCACGTTTGTGTTTGGAGCATGAATTACACAGCGAGCTCTGCTGGTTGCTGCATCCCACTCTGCCAAGCTGCTCAGGTTGTCCTCAGTCCTTCTGCTTGAGAGGGAACAGGAAGGCTGTGACCACTGGTGCCATGGTGGCACCGGTGCACAAGTGTTCAAGCACCGGTCCTCAAGCACCAACTGCCAGCAGGAACCGTGTGTTGGTCCTACCCTTTCCTTAATTTTGCATATTTAGGGGAGCAGGAACAGGGGATGGGAGGGCAGGAGCTGCAAGGATTGCAATGCTTTTACCTGGTCACTACATTACGTCCTGCCCCACCACCGAGAAGAGGGCATCAACAAGACAGTCAAGTGATGGGGCATCAAAAGAGAGAGCAGATCTCTAGGAGATGTTAAAATAAGGACTAAAAGGCACTTGTGGAAATTCAGTGTGCCGTTTCATATATTTGACCACACCAATTCTTAACAAAAGAAAGCCCAGGCTCATTACATAGAAACATCAAACCAGCCAAGATAATTATCTCTAATTAGTGCTAATTTAAAAGTGAGGTCTGTTCTATAGCTGGATTGTTGCATATTTCATTAGTTCATTAGATGCTGAGCAGACAACGCAGATAAGAGAATCAGTTCATTGGGCTGATATAAATTTCATCCTCCCTTCACCAGAAACAGCTTGGGGGTCCATTCTCGCAGCAGAAATTGTGTGCTGGGCTGCACAGCCCAAACAAACCAACCCGGATGACTCAATGATTCATCCTCTGGGGAAAGTTCACTGAATGCTGTATTAACTTTGAGGAAATCTTAAAAAAAAAAAAAAAAGAGAGAGTGAGAGAAATAGGCATTTTGTCAGTCAATGTTATTGCCTCTCTGTCTCTGCTAGAGTTGACCGAGGAAGGGGCTGGTCCCACCACGGGGACCCTGCTGGGCAGGTGCCCAGACCCTGGCCTGGCCTTGTCATGATGTTGTCCAATTTAACCTTCTTAAAGTACATCATAGGGAAGAAGACTTTGACCCATGTGGGTGACTCTCCAGGTTTGTGCACACCTGATGAAACAGGGGGACAAGCAGCAGTCCTGGCTTGCTCCAGGTGTTCCAATTTATCTGTTCTGGCCCTTTGGATTTCATTCCCATGACCAGTCTTCTTTATCACCTTTTCCATCTTTTCTTCATTCTTTTTTTCCATCTCTTGACAGACCAGCTTGCCCCAAAGCCGGTCCTTCCTCTGGCCTCCACAGAAGCCTCCCAGTGCCATGCAGGGTGTCTCCCCTCGGAAAGGGGATGGCCAGCCATGAGCCTGGCTCTGCTGGTTCACTTCATCTCCAATTTCCCTCCCTGAGCCAGAAATTGGCAGCCACTTCTGTTACTGGGGAAACAAACAGCTGGTTTGGGAAATGTTGGATTTTCAAAGCTCTGCTCGGGCTCGCTGTGGAGCTGGACGCCATGGGACTTGCAGTCAGCCTGGAGAGACAACTCAGTGATGCAGGCGATGATACCACAAAAGGTCCACATAACAATTTCTAACTCAGTAGAACTGTGCCTTATATAGATCAGTGGCATCATCTTTTGTAATAAATATAAATACCAACTCTTCCCTGAAGAGCATCTGGAGGAGATGGTGCTGTGATGTTGATGTGCTGCACACCTTCCCCTACCAGCTTCTGGCGCAGAAAACCCTGGTTTGACTCTCAGGGTCTTGAACCATTTCCCTCCTCCTGCAATCCTGCCTGGCCCAGGGAAGCTGTGACTTATGAGATGAAGAGCAAAAATTGGCACTTAAGTGATGATGTGTGAGTAGGAATAAAGCATTTGACTTTCAGATCCACTTGGAGACTGCAGGAAAATAACCCTTTCTGCTTGTAACTCTACATGGGTGAGGATCCTTGTGAGAAAATAAAATACCCCTTCTCTTCTCACCGCAGGTTTTTAATCAGGTTGATCTGACTTTATGAAGCTTTCAGCTGCAACTGCCGGTGGAGTGAGGGCCTGGCTCAGCACAAGGTATTGTCAAGGAAAAAAAGCAGGGGAAACTTCAAATGCTCAAGAAGTTACTGAGCAGGAATACAGTTATTGAAGAAAGTTACTGCAGGTGTTTGAAACTGTAATTAATCTTTGAGAAAGGGAGGAAAGCTTCAAGTTCTTCCGAGGAGCAAACTTTGGAGCTGTAAAGCATTTCAGAAGAGTCAATTGAACGGGGATGAAATATGCAAAGAAAGAAATGCTGCCGTGAAGCGCAGTTGCAGGCAGTAAATTTGGGAAATCTGGAGAGGAGACGGTGGGGAACCCCCTTTCCCCTCTCCCCTCCAATACCCTAGAATGAAGGAACCCAGTGAAGGAGCGCAGTGATGGGAAGGCATGGTAATGACTTGATGGCAGGGGGAGGCTAATTAAATCATCCAAAAGTGCTATTTATCAATCAGCGTGTTCCAGGAGCCAGACCCAAATCCCAGCTTTGATTAACTGTGAGGTTCCTGATACCAAAATACTGTTTATTTTCATAAGTGCTGCTGGAGAGGCTGGACAAGGCTAAATGAGTCCATACAAGACTGGAAACAGGAGATAGCAAATGTGTCACTGTAAACAACACCAGAAGGGATCTAGGTACAGTACCAGAAGAATCAATTAGTTAATGGCTGCCATTACAGACAGACAAGAATTGTGGAGATTTAATAAAGAGTAATCTAACTTATTGATTAACCAGAAAGCTTTCCACTCTCACTAATGCTTGCCTTATTAAGCGGGCATCTCCTTCCTGACTGGTCCCTGATCTCCCTCTCTGTCGAGTGGTGCAATGAGCAGAAATTTAGGGAGAGGGAGATGAAGGAACCAGCTCAGTGACAGTGACTTGCCCAAGCATCCTCTCAGTCCCATTCCTACAACATTGTCCCAAGGGCTGCCTCGTTCCTTCTGCCTCTGAGTTTGCTCATCCTCCCCAATGGATTACCCAGAAAACTGCTGCCTCCTATATAGTGGTCTCCTTTAGAATGTTGCCCGGTCTCACATAGGGTCTTGCCTTCACCCTCACATCTAGGAGCCTTCCAACCATTCATTAAGAAAAGCTCTACACATGCTCCCTTGTCTTCACCCTACAAGAAGAAGATTCACATGTACCAAAGCACTCGATTTCATATGATTGTGCTTTAAACTTGTATTCTGAGGATGTAGTTAGAGAAGTTGAGCTCTAAGAAGCCACCACTGGTGAGAAGGTGCTCAGGCCTGTGGTGGTCTCTTAGATTTTGGGGAGGTTCTTTCCACAGGCTGGGAACCACTCTCCAAAGCTGTTCTCCACCAGCAGCTCTCCTTCCTCCACTAGGTCAGGTTTCAGGAAAGCACTCTGACCAAGCTGGGTCTGGGAAGTGACCATGCAACAAAACGACACATATTAACGACCTGAGCACAAACCACCAGACTAGCCCACAGCAGAAGAACCCCAGGTCTGGTTCTTTTGAGTCTTGACAGGAAAACAGTCTGGCTTTCTGTTATTACTGCTTTGACAGCCAAGTATTATTCCCAGCCACCCTGCCCCAAGGAAGGAACAGCAGGTTCAGGCTGGGGAAAGAAGGTACTCCACTCCTCACTCCTACAATCCTCTAATCAATGGGCTCATGCCTCCACAGGACATAGTCCTGTCTGGTAGGTCAACAGCAATGCAAGTAGCAAACACCAGGACTTGGGCCTCTGGTATTTGCAACACTAATGTTAAAAAGACAACCTCCAAGATAGTTTGAAATGTGGAGCTGGTTGATGTTCTGCCCTACCTGAGAAACCCACAGCTCCCTGTCTCCCTGGTCCCCATGCTGCTATTCTTCATCCAGGTTCTCCTGTTCCCCCCAGGGTATAGTATGGTCCCCGTCTATGCCCCCATTATCCCTCACTCTGTCTCTCCATCAGCTGTCACCAGAAGTAATGTTTAGATTTCATGCTCAATATTCTTGATGCAAGTCGAACATCAAAACCTCAGCAGGGTGCCTGGGAAAATCTAAGCAAGAATATCAGAGGAATCTGTTCCTACAAAGCAAAAGAAATCAACAAAGGCTGTGTTTGGGGATTTTTTTTTTCTCCTGGACCATACATACAAATAATAAGTTTATACTTGGGGTTTTTTATTATTATCACCCTTCCTGATATCAATCTCTCTTTTTCATTATAATAAATATTGATTTGTTCTGTTAGAAAATGACTTCTTCTATCTGCTGCTTATCTTTCTGCCAAAGCAGCAGTGGGGACATGGACAGCAGGTTTCATAGTCCCCAGGAGCAACCCTTCAGCTCATCCCTACTGTCCCTCCAGCAGCATTAGAGGGCCACAAAGCCAAGGATCTTAGGAGACCTTAAGTTATGTATTGGGTTCATCAATGGAGCTCGGCTGCTGAATCACAGCTGTGATCCTGTGTATCTGGAGGGATGGTTAAAATAGTCCCCCAAAGTACTGCTTCTTTCCTCCGTTCTCCTGCCACAAGGCAGGACAAACTCCTTTATAAACTGCTGATGATGGTTTTTCTTGTCGGTGAACATGTTCCTACTCCAAGGCATCTTCGGGGCAATGGCCTCATTCCTTTGGTGTGTCTGTATAATTCCTGGCACAGCTCTTGTGCCACGTTAATTATCTTCCACGTGGAATTTGTTTTGTGCCAGCAGAAATGCTCTCAGGTTAGTAAAAGAAGTGAAATAAAAATATCATAGCTCCTTTCCCCAGAAGAGCTCTCTGGTTATACAGGATGGATCAGCAGAACCCGGAGCAGAGGGGGAGGATAACGCCACGGGCTGGTTTGTGAAGTCAGCCTTCTGTGAGCATCCCAGCAGCAGTTCAGCTGTAACACAGGGGTAGATTCAGAAAAAGGGATATTTGGGAGAGCCTGCAGAAGAGAGTTGGTTGGGATGAAAGCGCCAGGCAGCTGGAAGGAGGAAGAGGAGGGGATGAAGGCCGTGGGAGCTCTGTATCACCGAGCACTGGGCTTGATCTGCAGCCAGGAGGAAGCTGTGCCCTGCTCCCGTGGGAGAGCCATGGCACTGCTGCTCAGCTCTCACCATCCTGCCATCCCCAAAGCAACACACTCACGGAGCTGGTTTTCATCTGGAACACCACAGCCAGGACCCCCATCACCAGGAGGCGGGGGGAAACTTGAGTGTCCACCCTTCCAACATGGCAAAACCTTCTGGCTGGGGATGCTGAGGCAGAAAATGCAATTCCAGCCCGGCAAACCCCTGCCCATCCTTTGCTGGAGGCTGGGGAGGAGGGAGAGCAAAGAGAGGGGATTTTGGCAGTCCAAAGATTTCCAATCTTTCCTTGGCATGAGAAAAGCGTTTACCCTCATATCTCAGTACTTCCAGGCTTAAGCATGAGTACAGCCAAAAATCATTTTCATGAGATATCAACAAGATCTACATGAATAAAGTATAACAGTGTTTTCTTCAAATCCAAGGAGTCTTTTTTTTAAAGCCGGAGCCTCGGTGCAGAGCACCTGCCAGCCTCAGAGCAAACCACAGGCAATTTCTGCTGGGGAAAAAACCCAACAACTCCTTGTTTCATTACCTATCTTGGCCCTTAGGCACTCTCAGGCTACACCTCAGCCTGGGGGGCTGGGGCGAGGGAGGGAAAACAATTGTGCTGCATTTAAAAAAAAAAAAAAAGGTGATTTTTATCAGAAAGCTTCTTTTATTTATCAGCTTTATTAAAGCGCCATCTCCCAGAGATGTGGGGTCATGAGTTAAATCTCAGCTTTCAATTAACTAAAAATACACGTTTCTCACTGTTGGAGCTGAGAAGTTAGCCGAAAATGAGGAGAACCCAGGAAGGTTTCCTCCTTCCCAGGCCTCTTTTTGGGGGAAGCTGGCTTTGGAGACCTTGCAGCTGATGGTACAAAGTTAGGCAAATTGTTTAAATTTATAAGACAGCCTTCAGATGCTGTTCTGGGTGGGGGTTTGTGCTTGCTCCTGTGGCACCCAACCAAGGGCATCACTGTCCCCTGGCTTGGGCAGCACCTAGAATCATCTTCTAGGGTAACAAAGATGATTCACGGATTGGAGCATCTCCCTGATGAAGAAAGGCTGAGAGAGCTGGGACTTTTTCTTCTGGAGAAGAGAAGGCTGAGGGGAGACCTTATTGATACTTATAAGTATCTAAAAGGTGGGTTGAAGGAGGAGGGAGACAGACTCTTTTCAGTGGTTGCCAGTGAGAAACAAGGGGCAACGGGCACAAGTTGGAACATGGGAAGTTCCACTCAAATATGAGGAAAGACTTCTTTAGGGTGAGGGTGCCAGAGCCCTGGGACAGGCTGCCCAGGGAGGTCGTGGAGTCCCCTTCTTTGGAGATTTTCAAGCCCTGCCTGGATGCTCCTGAGTAACATGCTCTAACATGCTGTGGGCAATCCTGCTTCAGCAGGGGGGTTGGACTAGATGATCTCTATGGTCCCCTACAACTCTAAAAAAAAAAATTAATTCAGTGAAATTCACTGAAAATTCAGCACCAGCCCTTGGTTGCTGCAGGAAGGGCTCCCAATAGACTGGGCAGAGCAGACCAGGCCATTAATGAAGTTAATTGGAGGAGTTTTTCCCCCCTGAAAGGAACCCTCCACCAATGCATCCATCAGGGAAGGCAGCCCTGTCCCAGGGCCCCCCGAGCCCAGCCCCTCGCCCCCCGGGCCAGCACGGGAGCAGGATTTGTAAGCTGTTGACACGGACATCCTGCGTAGGCGATGGAGGCTTTTCTATCGGAGAGCAGACACCTCCAGCAGACGCTTTCACTAACAGATTTATTATTGCTGGTGAGGAAAATGAAACCATGTGGAGCCGGTGTGCAGAGCCCAAGGAAGAAGCTGGCCACTTGGAGGCAGATGGGAATTTCCTGAAAAGGTGAATATGGCAGAGCATTAAAAGACAAATAAATAAAAAAGCCTTGCTTTATTCATCTGTCTCAGCTGTACTTCAACTTGCCCCAAAGCCCAGATAATACGGAAGCCTAAGAACTGCCCTAAAGGGCCAAACTGGAGCTCCATTTGGTCTAAGTGCTTATCTCTCCCAGCACCCACTACCAGATGCTACAGGAAAGGCCTGAGATGTCCCATAAAGAACACTGATGGGGCAATCTGCACAGATGAGCTATTTCTACTCAGCTCCAGGGAGTCAGAGGATGCTTTAGGAGCTGAGGCGAGAAGGTTTATCTCCCCCATATTTTTCTCCTGTTTGCCTGCCCTGCAGTGATACGAGTGTTCCTGGTGAATCCATAGCACAACTACTCATAAGCACCGTTATGGGTTTTTATTTCTGAAGCGTTCTCGCCTGGAAGATGCAGAGAAGTGGGATCTCACCTCAGCTCACCTCCCTGCAGCAAAACAGGGGTCAAGATCTACAGCAAGTCCCCCATCCCAAAAGAGCCCACGTCCCACCAAGCCCCCCACCCAGGTGATGCAGACAGACAACCAGGGCACAGCAGTGGCCAGGAGGGTGGGCATGTCCTGTGCCCAGGTCTGAGCCTTGCAGACAGAGGCTGGCTTGACAAAGAGGAGAGCTGCCTTGTGAATTCCCCGTAATGATGGTATTTTTCCTGTGCATACTTCTCCCTGTGATCATCTCTGCTCTCGCTGCCTCTTCCCCGCCTGCCACATTGGGCCCAGATGTCTCCTTTAAAGGGGAACTGCAAAGTTTTGTTTAAAATAACACTATTAAAAAAAAAAAAAAAAGAGAAAAACAACCCTTCCAAGATCCCCAGCAATTAATCAACTCTACGTGCTGACCCCAAACTTGTGAATGCATTTGAAAGCAAACTACATGAAGCTTAGCATGTGTGTGTGTCCCCCCCACTCACCTGCCAAGCCCCAGCATTACGATTTTGGGTATTCCCTACCAGAAGCTGGTTATGCCTCACCGAAAGCAGTGAGTCAGACCCGTGTCCTGGCCCAGGCAAGGCTCCAAGTAGATGCAGAGGGAGAATCGCAAGGCGGGGGCTAGTCTGGTCCTGCATCCCTTCGGTACCGAGCTTTAGATGCTTAATTGAGAAAGTGGAAAGAGCTGAACGTTGGGAGCGACATAATCTGAACCCTTCTCACAGCCTGTGGCTGTGCTTGAGTGCAGGATGAATTTTAGGTCCCAGAAATGAGAATGGGGTCTTTTTCCATTGTGCATCCCTAAGTCTGAAGAAAAGTGGCCAAGGTAGAAGGGGGATCAGCCAGCTGGTCTGCAGTCACCAGGCAGCTCGTGATTCTGCCCTTGTCCTACCACTACTCTGGTGGCTTCCATCAAACAGCTCTGTTCTGCCTCTTCCTCTAGTGTGTCCTCCCTGAAAGATGGTCTTGCACACACTGTAACTGTGGGAAACAGAAGAGAGCTGTGGTTTCCCAGTGCCTGTGTCCTGCAGGGCTGCCTTGGCATCCCGGTAGGCAAGAGGCACTTTGCTCCTCATCCCCAGGGGTGAAGGCCTGGGCTCACCAGCTGCGGCCCCATCTCAGCCCAGGATAGCTTCTCAAGCCCTGAATCTCTAAACAACTCCCCTCCTCCCCTGACCCACTCCCCACCCCCTCCCGCCCTAAGTTTTAATTTATCAGGAGAATTATTAAAACAGCCATTTCTCAGCTGTCTAACATTTCAAACCCCTGCTCTCATTCATCTGATAAATATTTACAGAGCTTGACATTGTCTTCAGCTCATTCCCTTCTGCACCAAACAATTCCAAACACTCGCTTCCCTTCTCCCGTGGCTCACAGAGCAGGGCTGCCTGGCCCAGCATGGCCAGCCCCATGTGCTTCTGCCTGCACCCCTCCTCAGGGGCATGAGAAGGGGGGGAATTATCCATCCCTCACTTGGACTTGCTCCCTCTCCCACCACATGGACTGCCAGGGCTGCAGGGGTGCTGGTTGCTTGTAGCCCAAGTCCCCTGCATGGAGCATGTTCCCTCCAAAGCAAGTCCCCACGCCTTGGCCAGCCTGTCCCCATGCCTTGGCCAGCACTGGTTGCTCTGGCTCTGTCCAACTCCATCAGTGTCACTTCACACCATCCACCCTGACTGATCCATCGCCACCCAGCTCGCTTATGCCCCATCACAGAATCATGGAATTGTTGGAGTTGGAAGGAACCTCCTAGAGATCATCTAGTCCAACTTCCCTGGTGAAGGACCGAGTGTGGGGGTCACCTTGGCGAGTGCCAAGGGGGACATTTGCCTGTGGGCTTTTTGTTTGATTTTTTTTTGTCCAGCTATCTTTGTCAGAGCTGGTTCCCTGGGGAGCACAAAGTGTTGTCAGCAAGAGGACACACATCCTGGCACAGGCCTTTCAAGGATGCTGAGCTCCGAGCTGCCCAGCTGTTTGCCCAGCAGGGGTGTCACACAGTCATCACAGTCACTCCCTCTGGTCCGTGCAAGTTTTCTTCTCATTCTGCCACTCAGTCTCTCACTTGGGACTCGCATCCGAACATCTGCCCTGGAAAACAGCACGTTTTCACAGGTACACATCTCCAGTGGGAAGTGCTGAGTGGTATCTCAAGGACCCTGAGAGGAGGTGAAAGTCTCCTTCAACTCAGTCCAATGGGGCAACAATACCTCCCAGGGACCCTTCACTCCAGCCTGACCAGCATCTCCACATGTGAGCCCCATATCCATGCTCACCCCATCAACAGCCTGGCTGGTGAATAGGAGCCCCAAGGGGACAGAGACATGCCCTTCCCACCTGCCCTAGTGCAAGGAAACCAAAATCATCCCTTCACCTTTGAAGATGGGACATCACATCCTTGCTCTGCTGCAGCCTGTCAGTCGCCTCTCAGGAGCTGGGCGAGCTGAGGTAAACCGGTGAGAGCATTTCTTGAGCAAGTCTGGTTTTTTGTCTAAATACAAGATTTCATCAGAAGCGAGAGCTCCTGTGGAGGCGCATTGATTTTGATGCCATTTTCAACAGGTCAGGTCAAGGACTCTGCGGTCACCTCCGAACGGAGAGAGGGAGGCAGATGCTCACAAATCAAAACCCCGATTCTTCTGATTTGGAATTGGATGTTTCAACACCATCCCATTTTACAAGGTCTTACAGGAGGCCAGAATTTGTTTCCAGCAGAAAAAAAAACAAAACCCAACAATCAATTTCAAGCTCTTGAAATTGTTGAGAAGCAGAATTGCCATCTCCTGCCAGTTTGATCATAACACAATAATTTCTTTCCACGTATTTTTGGGGTTAGAGAGATGACGTCTCTTCTGCTGCTGCTTCTCAAAATGGTTTCACAGGTCCACAGCATGGGTGGGAAGAGCTGAGGGGTTACTCGAGGAGCCTGAGGTCCCCGAGGAGGGGAACATCTTCTTCAGGTTGCACAGTGGATTGGATTGCACAATGGCAATGGATTTCTCCTCCAAGAATCCTACCGAATCAATCAGTGGCTTTTAAAAAATAGATTTATTGTTAATCAAGAGGTTTTGGGGGGTCTTTTTGGTGTTTTTCTTGCAAGCAGGTTTGCTGAAATTCCACTCCTCTTATTCTTGGCACTCTGCAGAATAAACGAGGAATCTTTCCCAGCCCTGACAAAATGGCTGTGCCAGCCTGGAACTGTACCAGGGGAAAAGTAAAAAAGGGAGAAGGAGAAGGATAAGGAGAAGAAAAAAATGGAAAAGGAAAAGGGAAAAAGGAAAAGGAAAAGGGAAAGGAAAAGGAAAAGGGAAAGGAAAAAAAGGAAAAGGGAAAGGGAAAGGGAAAGGAAAAGGAAAAGGAAAAGGAAAAGGAAAAGGAAA
>BJBW01017820.1:0-10983 GCA_004320125.1 Scolopax mira | reverse complement strand
TCACCACCCTCACAGCAAAACAGTTCTTCCTGAGATCTCATCTCAATCTCCCCTCTTTCAGTTTAAAACCATTTCCCTTCATCCTATGGCTCCCCTCTCTGATCCAGAGTCCCTCCCCATCTCTCCTGGAGCCCCTTGAGGAACTGGAAGGAGCTCTGAAGTCTCCCCAGAGCCTTCTCTTCTCCAGGCTGAACCCCCCCAACTTTCTCAGCCTGAAAAAAAATGAAACCTTTAAATGCATCCCTGGCCTCATAACCTGAGCAAACTGCTTTCAAAATATTACCCTGTTCTCCCTGAAAACATTTTGGCAAACAACGTGCCTGGGCCAGTGTCTATGGCACTGGCATAACCGGAGCCGTTCTTTCTTAATCCAGTTATCCATAAAAGCTACTGTGGCAGCAGGACGTAGGGAATAGCTAGTGCTGAGCCATGAGGAAGGCTTGTAGCTGTATCTTGGGGCTGGTTTTTAGTGGGAGAGGAGGGACGGGGTGCTCAGGTGGCTCTGGTCAGCGTGTGTGCATGCAGAGCATCCCGCTCGGGCGCTGACATCCCGCTGGAGTGAGAACTTCTGTGCTCGGGGACTTATTCGGGAGCAGCTGGTCCCGTTCTAAATGTCTCTCGTACTCTCATCAGCATCATCTGTCACGTCTAAACAAGCCCTTAGAAGGTAATTACAAACTTCCACTGGGATGCATCCACTTAAGCTACGGATAAGCAAAGCTCTCTTTAACTTGTTCTACTTTCTGGACAGACAAGGACATTTTGAGCCACTGTTTAGAGCAAACTTTACTGGATACGAGTTAGTTCTTTACAAACATCAGCAGTTAATGTGCAGGCAGAAGCGTGCCAGGGTGATTAGGGGGTTAGGTTTTCCTGCCATGCAGGAAAAGCTGGGAATATTGACCTTTCCAGCTGTTTTAGAGAGGAGCTCCTGGCTAGTTAAACCTCTGGTACGTATTTTGAGGAGTTTCATGTCAACAGCAGGATCAGAGAAGAAAGTGGAATTAAGGTCTCCCAAATATCAGCCTTGAGAGGAGAAGGCTTCAAGGAGACCTTAGACCCCCTTCCAGTCCCTGAAGGGGGCTCCAGGAGAGATGGGGAGGGACTATTTGCAAGGACATGTAGTGAGAGGATGAGGGGCAATGGTTTTAAACTAGAGCAGGGTAGGTTTAGATTAGACATTAGAAAGAAGTTCTTTACAATGAGGGTGGTGAGACATGAAACAGGTTGCCCAGAGAGATGGTGGAGGCCCCATCCCTGGAGATGTTGAAGGTCAGGCTTGATGAGGCTCTGAGCAGCCTGATCTAGTTAAAGATGTCCCTGCTCTCTGCAAAGGGGTTGGATTAGATGACCTTTAAAGATCCCTTCCAACCCAACACATGCTATGAGTCTACAATTCTATGATATCCCCAAATCAAGCCAGAGTCAGTGTTCTTTGTTTTATGGGTGTCTGCACAGAGGTTTAATCACCAGTTCTTATCTTGTTCCTCCTACTGGTTCAGCCTTGCTTCTGGTAGCAACGGTGGGAGCCCAACTGCAGATGCGGCTCCGAGGGACCAGCGTTTCCTCAAGGCCTCTGCTTTCCCAGGGCTTGAAATGCTGAGGGTTGCCAGTTTCTTGTCTGGCAAGTGCTCACAGTGGTGGGAAATAAGTTTGAGGCAGATGAGACCAAGGCTTCCAGTGGAGGGATCATAAACCAGAGCAGTCCAGCAAAAACATTGATACATGGATTTTCTCATCTCTCTCTTGTATCCACAATCCAAACAACCTGATAAGAAATGCCAGCTTTTCTCTGCTTGCACTGACTCAAAATGAAAATCATTTAAACAATTGCTCTCCATATTTTATTTCTGAACTTACAGAAGTCACCACTTCTCTGGTTGTTTAACCAACACTTTTGACATTTAAAAATAACGTGTGGCTCACATAATACATCATTTTGCAGCACATGCGAAATAAGGGACTTTGTTAGTCCCAGGGCTTGACTGGGAAATTTCTGAGGAATCCTAGGGTGGTTCTGAAAACGCAGATTGTTTAAGTAATAGTTCAGTCTGGTCGAGCATTCTTTTGTATCTTTATTGTGTGGAGCGAACTAGAACGAGTGGAGCAACTGGAAGATGTGTAATTGTCCCTAAAACCTGGGAACAAACGAAGCTCTCTGCAGTAACACCAGGGCTACGAAGAGATTATAAGATTTGTAGGTGAGTTTTTTTAAACTAATATGAACTATACCTTACTATGGAATCCTCACTTATAGGCAGAGCACTTCTAAGCCTCAGTTGTTGGTGAGAGGGTGTTTTCTCAAGGAAATAACTCCTTTCTCCTCTACTGGAAGAGAACAGCAGTAATTTACACCAAGCCACTGTCCAGCTTAGGTTGTGGCTGGGACTATGACAGGGACTGAAAGAAAAGTTGTGCCCAAGTTCTCTGTTCCTGGAAAAGACACAAGATTTTAGCTGAAATTAGCAAGTGCAACAGACTTGGGGGCAAGTGTTCCCAGAGTCTCCAATAAACAGTTTTTAACCTTCTCTGGCTTTTCTGGTATTATAAATATTTGCATCCCCCTGTGAAGGTTTTCCTCTGAAGACCTAGAGCATCTAATAAGAATGATCAGGTCAGCCAAGGCAGCCCCTTTCTATTGAAGGGGCAAAATTGCACATGAAATTCCACAACCCTTGAGCTCGTGAGACCCAAGTTTCTTGTTTTCTCAAAAAAAAAAAAAAAAAAAGCATATTTTCATTTTTGCCTTCCTCCTGATGCTTGAACGATCAGATGTGGAGATGCTGTCAGCGTTCCTGGGATTCACCTTGGGAAGCCGAGCCTTTGTTACTAAATATTTGGAATCGGACCTAAAATTATTCACTCACTGGGGACTCATAGCACAATCTGCTGCCTTGAAAATTCTTACGTGAAACAGCTTGTGGGACCGGGATGGCTGGGAAGTGGAGAAACTAATACGGCACTGTGGGCCGGAGGGAGCGAGGCAGAGCAAAAGCTAAAGCCCCGCTGGGAAATTCATTAACCGCAGCTCCTACAGCTGCTGTAACTTCCTGTTCTGTCACTGTCTGGAGTTTTTCCTCGAGTCCCCCTCCCTGAAGACAATTCCAGTGTCATGGTCAGGACGCTGAGGTCTCTCACCTGCCGAGGTGCTGCGTCCTTGGTCCCTTTCCCCGCCGGCCGTGATGGGTCTGACCGTGGGGGGAACAGGAACCGACCCACACGGGCAATGTGAGAGCTCCCCATCTGTCATGTCATTGTCATGGCAGGGGAATGGGGGAAGTTATTTACCATCATCTCGATGCTTTTCCTTCTCTCCCAGCCTACACCAGCAAGTTTCAAGTGCCCACAGTGAAACAGGAGAGAGAGTGGGCAGTTGGATGCTCCGAGGGCTGGAGCCTTTTCCAAACAGTGGCCTGGTCTCTCAATGGCACATCATGCCCGCCGGTGCTATCAGCCACGTGCAGTGGTATCCTCAAGAGATGACTCCAGATCAAGTTAAGTGATTCCATATGGCAACTGGAGATGAACTGATTACTTTTCAAGGATCAAGGTGTTAGGCTAGATGTACCACTTGAAGCCACCAGACAGGGCCCCAATAAAATTAGAATCATAGAATCATAGAATTGCCTGGGTTGGAAGGGACTTATAAGATCATCAAGTCCAACCATCAACCCAACACTGACAAAAACCATCCCTAAACCATGTCTCTAAGCACTATGGCTGCCCGGCTTTTAAATACCTCCAGGGATGGTGATTCCACCACTGCCCTGAGCAGCCCATTCCAAGGCTTAATAACACTTTCCGTGTAAAAACCATTCCTAATCTCCAATCTGAACCTCCCCTGGCGCAACTTGAAGCTGTTTCCTCTCATCCTCTAGCTTCTACCAGGGAAGTATCTCCTTTCAGGGAGGTGAAAAGAGCGAAAAGGTCTCCCCTCAGCCTCCTTTTCTCCAGGCTGAACACCCCCAGCTCCTTCAGCCGCTCCTCACAAGACTTGTGCTCCAGACCCCTCACCAGCTTTGTTGCCCTTCTCTGGACATGCTCTAGCCCTTCAATGTCTTTTTTTGTGGTGAGGGGCCCAAAACTGGACCCAGCCCTCGAGGTGGGACCTCACCAGTGCCCAAGACATGGGGACAGTTACTTCCCTAGTTCTGCAGGCCACGCTGTTCCTGATCCAGGCCAGGATGCTGGTGGCCTTCTTGGCCACCTGGGCACACTGCTGGCTTAATGGGGCTCATTAGTGTGAGTTGGAGGCTTTCTCTGCTGAAACAGCCACTGCTTGTGTGCCAGCAACAGCAGAACAAAGCCAGAGGATTTCTCTTTTACTCTATAAATAGCCATTCTCTCATGAGATGGCCTGGCAGACAGGCCATGGACTAGACAAATTGTTGTCCTTACACCTGGTGTCCCATGAAAGGGTCCTACTGACATTCTATGGTGCAGCTTTGTGCCAGTCCTGTGCCAGTGCTGAAGTCCCTGGCTCGTGATGACACAGCCGTGAGCTCAGCCTGCAGCTCCTCAGCCAAGCAGAAGAACTGGAGAAGGACAACTGAGATGCAAGGGGGAGGACAGCACAAAGGCTTGCAGAAGCCCCTCCTCAATCAGCCCTGCAGTAACAGTGCTGTGTCCTTAGATCACTGACTATGATCTTAGATCACCACTATGCCTCTGAGTGTTCTGCTGGATTGTCCAGGCCCCAGATTCCTGGTAAAAACTATTATTTGGATCTCACGTGTTTACTAAAAAGAAATGGTTTGCATGTCATCTTAACTACTGCTCATCACACATCTTTGTAAACCACCTAGACTCGATAGTCATGCTGTGTTAGGTGAAATGCCAGGCTTATATCCTGGTCTGAGTCTTCGAGTTTGCAGTTTACCTCCCTTGGACACTCCATGTAACTACTAAATCTGCTCCACGTGTCAGCTCTGTAGATGTCTAAGCAGCGTGTGTGCTTGCAAAGAGCGGTGGCTATTAGCCAGCACACACACAAGGCAGACTGGCATTTGAAAACAAAGCTCAAGCACAGAGAAATAGAATTTTAGAGCTGTCTACCATGCACGAAAAGCAGACCCGGCACACAAAAATAGCCCTCTAGTTCTTCAATCTGTATTTTGAACTGACTTTCAACCAGGTGTTTCCACTTTAATTTGATCCCAGGCATTCCTAGAGGTGATGTAAGATCCAGATCCACAAGGTAATAATGGAGTCAAGAGTTGAAAAATTATCAAGGCCTAATCTGGCAATTTAGTCCCTTGTAAATCACTGCGGTTAGTTATTGCAGGGCCATTCTTACCAACCGAGTTCTCTGGAGACTTTGCATTAACTTCGCCACCTGTTTGACTGTCAAAGAGATAAATTTCCTTGAAGGGAATCTTCCACTCCCAACTTTATTTATGACTGGGGGGAAGAGGATGGATTGACTGGGAAACTTCAACGGCAAAAGGTCTGCATGTGCTGCATCAGGGAGTGATGCAACCCGTTTAATCTCTTTGATATTACACATAAGGTCTCAAAATGAAACATACAGGATTAAAAAAAATTCTTCTGGCCCATTTGCTGGATGGAAAGCTCTAATGAAATGTTGTCAAATGCTGCTTCTATTTCTTCTTCTTCTTCTTCTTTTTTTTTTTTTTTAACAATCAGACCCAAAAGTCAAAGATCACACCGGAGCTATTCTGTAACCCAATACTGCACGTCTTTCGGAGCACCTGTGCACTCAGCCTCCCAATGGCTAATACCCAAAAAGTGTATCAATGAGTTTTAAAAAAAACCTCTTCTACCGGGAGATAAACAAAAAACCAGGATAATAAAACCAGCCCAGTGGAATGGATCTTTTAGCCGGGGTTACAGGAGCAAACCACGTGAGAGCTTGTAGGCTCTGGGCTGTGTTAGTGAACTGAGTAGCTTGTGTCTTGAATCAAAGATAAAGCAAAATACTTTCACAAGCTCAAGCTTGAGACTTTGACACAAAGCATAAGCTCAAATTGCTGCTACCCAGGGTTTTTTCCTTTTTTTTTTTTTTTTTTTTTTTTTTCTTTGAGGAAAGTCCTTTGAAACAACCGAAACCCGAGTGCACTAGAAGTAGAGAATAAAAAAGAGATTTTAGTTTTAAAATCTGTTATTTGCTGCACACCCTGGTTGTTTCTGATGGCATCTGCTTGAGCTTCTTCAGTTTGGAACGACACAGCTCATAGCGCGGGGTCTGTAGAGGAAGGCACTGGGTATGGACACACGCACCCACAAAAGGCTCAGCCTCACCTCCTTTCACTCAGTTCCCTGAATCAGCTTGTGCTGTGTAAAAATCTGTCCACGTGGAAAGTTTTCCACTGATTGCAGCAGGTTTGCATGTATTTGTCATAGCGGCATCATGTTAAACCCAGTCAATTGATGCTGCCTCTCCCCAAAGGCAAGAAAGTGACTTCCATGGCTTCCCTACCCCACCAGTGTTCCTGGCCACACAAAGAAGCCTTTTACCTGAATTTACACAGTGTCTCGTTTCCTAGGCTTTTTAGAGGTACTTGTTTTGTCATTCCACACTCCTGGAGAGCACTGGCAGGGGAGGCTCTGCCTCCATTGGCACAAGGGCAGAAGGTTCCTTGTTCCTCCAGCTGGTTTACCTGCCAGCACAGTGACAATAACCAACAAGCTGCTCTTTATCATCAGGGCTTTTTTTAAAGATTTCTGGGAATGTGCAGGGTTGGGGGAGGAGGGGTTGGCGAAGGAGAAAGAATATCTGTATTGAGAGATGAAAACTAAGGAACAGATCAATGGGGAGGAACTGGCAGATATCTGGAAGATGCTGTGGGCAAAGCTGGGAATAAAAATGAATCTTACGGAACTGGACAAAGCAAGGAAGAAAATACAGAGTTAAGGGAATACTCAGAATACAATTAGGGGTTATTAGTTTTCGGGATGTGAATCCTGCATGCTCTCCAGCTGTAGATTGGGCAATGCCAGGCCTGTGGTCTTTGGCACTGGTTCCATCCATGCTCCTGGGTGGAAAAGGAGGGAGAGGGAGGGAACTAGAGCCGAAGCCCTAAAACACCCCCTTTGAGGACACTAGAAATGTCTCTATGTGGGTGGAAGCCCTTCCAGGCACTCTGGGAACACAAGGTCAATCAAGCTGTTGGGGAGGATATACTCCATATCCTTTCTAACACCCACTGGCATTTTTGTAAAAGACTGACAAGCTTTCAGGTCCAGAATCCCAGAGGTCCACAGTCCAAAAGACCTTGGGCTGTTTAGAAACCATTCGTTCCGTTAAATTCACTACAGCCCTTTTGATTATATTAATGTTACCCTTTTTGTGACCCAAACTTTAGCCAAAATCTGTGGAGCTGCAGGTGTTGCACGGGAAACCGAAGAGGGAGTCAGCTGTCTCTCTGAGGCAACCCTGTTTACGTACAAAAAAATTTGGAAACTATGCTTTCCCCGGAGGTCTCAAGCTGCAGGTGACAGTCCTTTTGCTCCCCATTTCACGTCGCTGTCAGCCAGGGCTCCGCTCAGGATGCTGCCCCTCCACTGGCCTTTCTCAGAATCACATTTCTGGACAAATTTAGCACTGCAGGAATCACCCAGGCAGCGTAGGAAGGGGCATGACACCACAGCCCGTTTTTGGGGGAGGCTAATGAGGTTTTTTAAACTGGCTTGTCACTGACTTAAAAAAAGAAAATACAGAAGAAGGAGCTAGAATTCAGCTGTTTTCCAGGCAAGTCCCACAGTTTAATGGTAGAGCTGTGGTCCCATCCCTATAGCCTTGGTGGCCCCATCCCTGGAGGGGTTCAAGGCCAGGCTGGATGGGGTTTGGAGCAACCTGGTCTGGTGGGAGGTGTCCCTGCCCAGGGCAGGGGGGTTGGACCTCAATGACCTTTAAGGTCCCTTCCAACTCTAACCATTCTATGATGCTACAAAATTTTATAGACTATTTTGAACCCAGTAGAAGTGCTACACATCTTAAAATTGTTGCCACTCTGTCAAGGAAAAGAAAATAAGTGCAACCAAAGCTACTGTTTTATTAAAAAAAAATTTGAAAATTTTATCTGCAGTTGGTAGAATTGTCCAGGTTCTGACTCAGTACTTCCTAGAATTATAATTTGACCCAATATTTAGAGATAATAAATAGTGAGTCCTGTAGAAGGAGCCATGGACACAAAACTTCACCCAGCTAAATCAGCTGATCTGAAAAGATCCTTCTTTGAGCTACAAACATCCATTCTCTCTTATCCTTAGGCCAGCAAAGCTACCGCAAAAGTAGTGCCATCTCTTATACTACACTTTCTATTAGTAAATTTTACAGCATGTTATTGGAGAGATGAACATCATTTATTTTTATAGATATGCCAAGAAAGTCACAGAAACATGAAATGACTTATGCAGGATCATAACCTACTTAGCAACAGAAAAGGAAGGGTAGATCTCCTCAGCTGCAAGACAGTACAGCCCTATGCTAAGCTTTTAGGTAAGGTTGCTTCAATGAAAAGGTTACGTTGCCCTGCAACCTTTCCTCTAAGTAACATTATCTTAAACATTAACATAATATAATAACTTAATAAAAGGTTGGCAAAATAAGAAAAAAATATATCCTAGTGAAGCTTTAAAAGATTCAGGTATTAATTTGGCAAAAAATTAAGAGTGGAAATATAGTTCATACAAGATAGAATGCCTCCTCAAACAGAGGCAAAGGTAATCAATGGGCACAAGGAGTCTAGGTGGCCCAAATAACTTTTAATAAAGTTACTATAGGGTTGAATGAATATATAGTAACTATACTGATCCAAAAGCATGTCACACTGTTATTGAGAAAAAAAGTAAAAATTTAAAATTACCTCTGAAATTCTTAATGCTTGAATGACCTTGAAGTTTCAAATGGTTTTGGGTTTTATATACACACACACACATATATATATAAGAATCTGATTATCTCAAAGTCACAAAAAATGGGTTGGTTATGCCAGAATAAATGACTGTAATAAAACAAGCAACAATGTGAGGCAACAGCATATTTCTCTCAGACACATGAAAATTAAAAACACCCTGACATCAGTATTCAGTAGTCTCGTTGAGACTGTTAATACCAAGCTACCAGGTTGCTTTGGTCCTATCACTCCATGTGTAGAGGATAATCTCATCTGTGGAAATGACACTTCATTCCTCTTACCCTGCCTGGAACACAGGTGGTAGAAACGCAGCCGCAGTCGTTGGTGAGAGATCTGGAGAGATATCCCAGAGGGCAGCTCACTGTTGAGTTCGTGCAGCTGCAGGCACACTCATATTTATCACAGCACTCGGTCTTCTTCACAATCAGCTCTCGATGGGGTGGGCAGGAAGGTCTTTGGACTAAGCTGCACGCTTCTCTGTTACACGCTAGCAGAAAAAGGTAGGCACCATGTCAAGCAGATGGCATTTCACAGCGCTGCAAGTGAAGATGACAGTTTTCTGGCAGCAAGGCACTAATTGCTACTGCAAACAGTCAATAAATCTACTTAAAGATTAAGGAGTAATGCAGATATAAAAGACCCATGTCAAAGACTGTGCTGCAGGTTGAGGAAAAGCTCCTACCCTGCCAAAATATTCTTGTCTCATGCACAATCAAAAAGATTGAGAAAATAAACATAAATGTCAGAGCACACACATCCATGAGTAAAGTGTTTCTCTTTTCCTTAATCCAGAAGCGTACTTAGAAAGGGCCAACAATACCCTTCTTCCAAGTCTGTGAAATCATTACATGGCCATTGGCTCCAAAATTAAACTTTTCAGAGGGAAAAAATAATAAAGGAAATTGTCAGTGCTGCTCAAATGCAATGTTCCAGTGTCACTCCCTGCTAAAAAATTAAATAAATAAATCTTACCACATGTGTAATTTGGTCTGCATTCTCCAGGGTTGGTCAGAGCAAGCTGTAGGCCAAATTCACAAACAGGGGCAGGAGGCAAATCACAGGAAACCAGATCACAGACTAAGAAGAAAAATTGAAAGATTGTTTAAGACCGTGCCTGACTAGTTCATCCTCAATAAGAGATGCGTACACGCGTACATGTCCCCATTAAACATTTTTTCCCTACACTCAGTTGCTATCCTAAAACCTGAAGAAAATGAGAGCTCAGCAGGTCAGAGCTTGTTTTCAAAATAGCTTAGGGAACAGTTCAAGCTTGGGTCATGAGGATCAAGGTTCTAATGTTATATTTAATGTGCAAATATAGATCATGCAAAAATAGATGCTTCAAAAAGAGCCATTATGATCTTGTGTAGACAAAACCAAATTGCTCCATTCCCTTCCTCACCTCTAACAGAAGGAGGGACATCGTCAAGTTAGAAGTGAATGGACACTCACATCCTCAGGAGCTGTTTATTTTTTCACATGAATGATCTCACAGTCATTCAGTGGTTTCAAAAAGGAAGCATTGCTTTAAATAAATGAAGGGATTGTGTACCTTTGAAGCTTCTGTTAAAAATACAGACTAAGAAGATTCCAATAGTTTATGAGAACCTACCACACTCATACTCGGGGCAGCACTGGCCAGGATCCCTGCGCAGACGAGGGACTTCACAGGGACCACACTGAACAGCTGTAGTAGGAAGAAAACACCCATTTAAAAAGTTTGGATAAGAACTAGAAAACTAGGTAAAAGAAATATCAGTTGAAGTCCAACCATACTTAGAATTAAACCAACTTACGTTTGGCAGTAGGGCAAGGTCGGACCGTGCAGTTCACTCTCTTGTTATCAAGACACGTGCAGATCTCACAAGGCTCGTGTGCAGGAATCCATGTTTCCATGTGCTGCACAGAGAAAAACCAAACAACTGATTGTTAGAAAGAAAGCAAATATTTGGTTCGTTGGTATCTTAGCAATGGGAGTGGGTGAGGGTGAGTAACATTAATTTGGAAAACCTGCAGACTCTGTGCAGGATTGGTTGGTTGCTCTGTTAAGAGTAAGAACCTAAGGAGACACATAATTCTGAAATGACTGTTGTCTACCATTTTA
>BJBW01017819.1:4203-14821 GCA_004320125.1 Scolopax mira | reverse complement strand
GTCAGTGTTAGGCTGATGGTTGGACTAGATGATCTGAAAAGTCCCTGCTAGCCTCAGCAATTCTATGATTTTATCAGTCAGGGTTATCTTTGGTGACACTATAGAGACCTTCATGACCACTGGCAGGATACACTCTATAGACTGCATTTAGTCATTGAGTGGAGTAGGCTTCTTTTTGGTGCTATTCTAAGGTTTGAGGGAAAAGGCTCTTCACAGCGCCTTCCTTTTCTGCAGCAGAGCATCTGTACAACACAGGGTGGATTTGCAACCTTTCAGGCTCCTGGGCACTGTGAAGATGCTGGACTGTATGAAGAAGGAGGGAAAGTGTTACACTGCTGAATTCCCCCAAATCTATCTACTATTTGCTTTACTTTGAGTTAAGTTTTTACAACTATTGAAAAACAAAGCCTGGTAAAGTTTTCAATTAAAATAGACAGCAGGGTGGTATACTAGCAGGAATTGTTATTTTCTTACTGACAAAAAAAAAAAGCAAAAATGATATATAGAAAAATCAGAGCTCAGAGTGTGTAGTGTATGTAGTACTGCAAGACCTACCATAAAATATACATCTCTTCTTGCCATAGAGACTGGATTTTTAGCACCAGATTATTTGATATTTAAAACAAGACAACTTGCCAAAGTCATTACTTTAGTATCTTCCAGTAGATACACTCCCTGTTGAAATCAATAAAATACCCAGCCTCAGCTTTCATTAAGTGTGAGCCAAATGTCACCGTCTCCTAGAACTGTGCTCTAAGATTACAATATGTAGCTGCCTTCTGCTTATACACGAGCAAGATTGTGATAAGTTCACTTTAAACCAGATTTTCTTCCTCTTCCTTGCTTCCTCACCCTCCTTTCTTTTTTTCCCATTGCTCGTAAGGGTTTAATTTTCACTAGCTTGCCAAAAGCATAATTATACTCGCTGCATATAAATACCCAGTGGAGATCAGAAGAGAAGACAGAGAAAGTAATTTTTAGAATTCTAAAAAAAATTGCAAATGTAAACTGAAAGTGCCAACAGGATTGGAAGTGTGTGGGCCGGATCACTAATTTCCACTAGGGCAGGCTTCATTCAAGGGGAAAATACTGTTAAATTAGACACATTTAGGTAATGAATTACTTGCATATCTCTAATGAGCACTTCAGATTACCTGCTAATAGAATTCAAGTACGTCCAACCTAAATTTGGACGGGATACTGCCTACAAAATTCTCAGTTTCAGGAAAGAAAAAAATACCTTTACAGAATTACACTTATGTTTTAGTATATGGACATTTCATTTGCCATAAGATGTTGTGTGTCTTAATCTAAAATGCTGTCAGTTCATATAGGATTTAACTACATGTATACACAGGAAATACAGGCTGGAGAGTCCTTGTTCTTTGTGTTAAATCGTGATTCACTGAATTCCAGTGAGGCAACTTCAGCAGATAGAAATAGCAACATTCCCAGTAACTTTTAGCAAGTTCTGCTTGCTTATCTGTGTTTGGAAAAGAACAGTCACTCTATGCATTAGTACATACTAATTTTAAAGTTGTCAAGGCATTCACTTGTCACTTTGTGTAACCTTTGCTGGAAGGCCTGGATTGTAGGTTGGACAATGAAGTCACAGATACACGTTTACATTATTTAGAGTTATGACCATATTTTGACACAGGTGGTATTCCTGTCTGCATAACTTAAAGAAAAAGAAAATGCCTTCAGATCATCAAGGTGAAATTCACATGGTCTGATCAGAAATCCTCTGTAGTCAACGAAAAGCCTCCTGTTAATGGAAACAGTCTTTATATTAGACTGAAAACCTTCTCCTTCAAAGCTTTTCCTAGCTCTGCAGTCATTTATTTTTATAGATTGCTTTTTCTCTAATTCTCTTTAACACAGAGTGTCTCTTACTGATCTCTTGTTCTCTATTTTGCCCTAATACCTTTCTCCTTCTGGGCTTTTATTCTGGATCTCACTATTAACTTTTGTAGACTTCTATTCATGAGTTAAATCACTGTCTTTTGTCTTCATTCAAATAACTCTTCAAAACCCATCCCTTTTATTGAGCCTTTAGGGAGAACCCATTCACTTAAAGAAATCTGAAATGCAAACAATATACTTGGCAAATATACAATATAGTTAATCATTTTCACTGGAAAAGTGTAGTTTTCCAGCATACTTGGGAATCTTCTTACTTCCTTTGCGTTTTTTCCATATGCCTTTTTTTTTTTTTTGCATTCCCCATTAGTTTGTTGTTCATCGTCATTAAAAAATTTCTCCATTTGTTTTATTTTCACTAAGATTTTAAATTTTTGCACAAGGTTACAGACTTTATTTCCCTATAATGTTTGTGATTCACACATGGGGTTAATATATCTGTGTATAAAGAAACTTATTAGATCTTATGCTTAAAAATTCTCAGCTGCTGATGTATTGTCACACTTCCCTTTTATCAAGCAATCACATTGTAAAAACACATATACAAGTTTACCTGAAAGTCTGATCAAGGTTAGAAGTAAAATACATTTTAGCATTGCAAACACTAATAAATTGTTCTGGAATCTTTTCTGATTTTTAACCATTCATTTTATGTTGTTCCATGCAAGTATAATGAACTTTTTCCATTTCTTTCTATGGATATTGCCCAAGGGTTCATTAGAAGAACGCTGACAGGTGGATAGGAATTCATTCCCCCATCTCTGAATATACAAAAGATTAATAAACTACTAGAAGGTAAAATATTTCTCTCACCTTTCTGTATGCTTTAAAATGTCTGTCAACCTTTCCCTGTCTGTGTCAGGTCATAAGTGACATCTGAACAGCAATTTTTGTTCACATGTGGCATATCTAGGCTGTCTCTGGATTTGTCTTTAAAAATAAGAACCTCTTCCCCACCCCCAGCCCCCAAAACTCAAAACAATTCCATAATTATTCCATTTCCAAAGCCCTTTGTATTGCCATTAGAAACAAATATACAAGTCATTCTTTTGTTATATTGAATCAATAGTGTATCTTATTTGCAAGATTTTTTGTGCACATATATAGATTATTTTGGTAAATGAAAGACTAGTAGCATCCTTTTCATGGTGAATGTTTCAAGTAACATTTTTCTATTATCACCAGAATAATACCATCAAACTAAGTCGTTCAGTTTTTAACAAACCGATTACATGCTAGATGTTGGGTTATACCTTGTGATACCATCACAAGAAGGGAAAAACTCTACTAATTTGCAATAAGATCCGTAATGCTTAAATGTTGAATAACTTCTTTCTACTGATATTCTTCAACTGAAGTTAAAAGTAATAAATACAGAAAAAATAATTAAATTGACAAATATTTGAAATTTAATTGAATTTTTTATTGAATTGGGTTTTTTTAGAGTTGGAAGGGACTGTAGAGATCATCTAGTCCAACTCCCCCACAGAAGCAGGATTGCCCATAGCTAGAGCATGAATGCTCTAGAAATAGCAATGACAGGCTCAGATTTTCCTCAGCTGAGCTCAAGCTCAGAGTTAGATACAAAGGGGTTATTATGAATCTGCTTACTAATAATTGTGATTATCACAAACGAAAAGGATAATTGTTATATTTACTTTGCACGTGGATACTCACAAAACAGCATGTTATCTCAGGACCCATGTGAATAGCAAATATAATGGGGTAGTTACTCTAATAAGACTTACTGAACATCTACTCCAGCAACTTTCTTTTTTATCGAATGTGTGAGACCAAACACTTATCTATGAAGAAAATATAATGAGATGAAAAAGTAGGGCTGTTTGGCATAAGATAATATTAAATGCAAGACACTCGCATGATGTTCTCTTCAAGATCAGAAACTTGTTGGTTATGATTGGGTACGTTTCAACAGGAGGTCTGTTTTTTTTATTTTTGTCTTGAGAGATGTTTCTCTTTACAGTTGACATCAAGCTTTAACATCAAACCTTCACATGTATAAACAAGATCAAAAGTTTTGAAAAACTTTAAATTCCTCAGTCAGCGTCTCTTTTTATGAGCTCAGTCATAATGTTACTTTACACAGTATGCTATGGCTGTTTTCCCTGATTCCTTCTAGTTATTTTTTGTTACTGGGTGAAAGAATTGATGGTGTTACAACCTGAGAAATGGAACAACATCAGAAAATGTGATAAAAGAATGGTCTGTACCAAAAGGTCTGGATGTAAAGGTATAATTTTCATGGACTGATAAGGAATAGGCAAAATGATTTTGGGTTGTCATACTCTGATGCTTTTCAGTTCTCAACATGTTGTATTTTTTAAGCTAAAGGAAAGTGGATCTTCATGCGTAAACCTGCATCTTGAATAATCTATGCAAAATCAAAGGTAGATGCAGAAGGATCAGCAGCAGGAGTGCTCCTGGGAGGCAAAGGAAGTGGGCTGTAAGGGATTGACAAGAAAGATACTGAGAAAGGGAATTCTTAGTGTTAAATTCTCCTTGCATGATCACACAGTACTTTGCAGAATCCCTCGTTTCATTTTGGTTACTTTTTTTTTATAGATAACCACAAGATCAGAAAATGAAAATGATCAGTAAAGTCTTACAGGTTACATGATGTTTTCTGAATACCGTGTAGTCTCTTTTGTCATTGAAGGGCCAGATATTTTGCTGGTGTGAGCCACTATGTTTCCATCAACCTTATGGAGTAACTGGTTGCATTGGCAACACTGGGATTCCAGGGATTTACATTGATTAAAACTGGATTTCAGACTGAATCCCCTTGTTTTGCTTTATTTTATTTTGCCTTAATCTGTAGAGAAACTGTTTTAAGTACCATTGCATATTTCTTCCCCTAGACTGTCACATTTGTCTGACCTTAAAAAGTTAAAGTTAACACCCAAGAAGGGTTTTTCTTAGTCATAAGGCATTCTGATATGCATTTAGGTGTTGTCTGTTTCCATTTTACTAACTTGCTGTATAGTTCATATAACTTCTCTGAGTTGAGCTGAAAGCCTTGTATCAGAAGCTGTAGCTATCAGTGGAAGTAAATGAGTTGCCACTAGTTACAACATTTTTTTTTTTTTTGCCCCTTAAGCAGCAGTAGTCAGGAAGACTGGGACAGGATAAAAAAAATCAAAATAATTGGATGTAAGGAATCTAAAGGTACAGCAGAGACGTCATATTTTTTTTACAGGTATCTGCAGAATTTGAATAATTTAACCTTTAAAATGTTGTTTATTCTGTTGTGATCAAGAGGAAAAAATGTCACTCCTTTCTTTTGCTGATGCCACTTACAGGGTATGATTACAGATGCATGATGTAGGTGCTTGTGTACAAGAAGCCTTCATCTCACTGAGCAGCCTTGCTGTGTGAAACAAATCAACCAGAACAATTAAAAAAGAAAAAAAAAAAAAAAGAAAATCACACCTGGATTTACCATGAATCACTCTGGGCATTTACAAAGTGAATATTTTGTGTTGTAAAACTAGATAGGAAAAATCTGGCATAAATGAAGAAGAGCATTTGGGTTTATTGCCAAAATCATGACCATTACTTTGCTTTGTTAAATAGGTATTTGTGGTGACCCCATCTCTTGTACTCTGGAATTGGCACTACGCATACAGTGGCTGGCTCCCTGTAGGCTGGGGCTGGCAGCTGGGGGTGTCCCCATGGGGGTGGCAGGGCAGGGCCCCACCACCTCAGCCAGGAGCAGGGCAGCTGGGAGGCAGTGGGGGAAGCCCTAAGCATCAGGTGCCTCCCTGGGGATGAGCTGAGACTGGAGTCAGACCAAGGTCTGGACCAGTGGGAGGAGAGCTGAGCTCATGCAGGGCTGTTGATGCAAATGGAGAAATGGAGATGATGAGTGGTAGCACCTGCTCTTCACATGTCATGAGCCCCTGGTGTATTCTTTCTTGAGTGCACAGTGGTGTATCCATTGAAATTGCAGTCAAAGGTGACTAAACCAAAAGACATTGGGATGACTGGCTCCAGGTGCTGTGAAATGGTAGTGGAGTACTGAGTCCAGCTCTGGAGCCCTCAGCACAGGAAAATATGGACCTCTTTGTCAGAGTCCAGAGGAGGGCCACAAAAATGACCAGAGGGCTGGAGCACTTTTCCTATGAAGAAGAGCTGAGAGAGTTGGGTTTAGTCAACCTGGAGAAGAAGAGGCTCCAGGGAGACCTTATTGTGGCCTTTCAAGTTCTTAAAAGGGGCTTATAATAAAGACAAGGACAAACTTTTCAGGACCTATTGCAAAAGGACAAGGGATATTTTTTTTGTATTAAAAGAGGGTAGATTTAGACTAGATATTAGGAAGAAATTTTTTACGATGAGTGTAGTGAAACACTGGCACAGTTTGCCCCGAGAGGGGTGGTAGATACCCCATCCCTGGAAACATTCAAGGTTAGGTTGGAGGTGGGTCTGAGCAACCTGACCTAGTTAAAGAAGTTCCTGATTATTGCAGTGGAGGTTGGACTAGATGACCTTTAGAGGTGCCTTTAAATCCAAACTATTATATGATTCTCTGGTCTGTTTTACATTTTACAACCTCCTGGTGTTGGAATGTCCTTGTTTGAAGAGATGCAATTCAGACTATCATTGTCTGTCACGCTGTGTATTAGCAGTGCTATGTGCTGCCTGGTACCAGCCGTTGCGGAGCTGGGAAGATCTTTTCTACAAAGACCCTTATTCATAGAGTCATATCCATATGTGCTTTACCAGCACTACTTTATCACTAGTGGGAAGATGATGGTGTGCTGGCTGTCTTTAATATTAATATTCTGGGAAAGACAACAGAAATACCTTTGTGGAAAAGTGGATGAAGGAACTGATCTCTTACCCAGAACTTTTTAGTAGAACTTTATGTGCTTTAAAACGCAACTGATATGCTCCGAAAAATGGCCTCACAATGTCTTATCCTTCTGCATTCCAGAAAAGAAATGTATTTTCTGGAACGTACTGCTTCACTAGGTCTAGAATATATTCTGTTATATGCTATGCCACTGCAGATAGTCCACTGAAAATACTTTGCTTGCCTTATGAAGCATGGCCTGTAGCATGCCTTAAGGCATGGCACTTGTGGGGCTCCAGTGATAGCTGAGTTACTGTATATGCTCTGTATAGTTGCTTATACTCACTGCAACATAAAACAGCACATTTACACATTAGACAAGCACAAAATGGTCCATGTGGAACTACTTTCACTTGAGGCAAAGTGTCCTTGTAGAGGTTTGAAGTGTGAAGTGAATTTTATCATTTTTGTACAAATAAGCAGAAAAGAAAGTTAATTTGCATTCTTTTTCCTGTGTCAGGGCAGTTGAGGGGAAGGGTTTCCCCTTTTCTCTGCTTTTTTTTTCAATTTTTTGGGAAGGGTAGGAGGGCTAAGACAAGTTATCTTTTTTCTTAAGCATATAAGCCAATTTCTAAAGGAATATAACATATAATAAAGAATGTGGGAGAATGAAGATCACAAATCTGAATTGACATGTGTGATGAGTAAATTTATTTTGTGTTTTATTGTGTGGAGCTTTTTGTTTAGATGGGTGCAAAGTGAAAAGGAAATAATCGTGTTGGGTTCGTGGTTTATTGGGAAAGCCCGAGCCAATGGACATATCAGTTGTGTATTTGAATATATTTCAAGATGGATCTTATAGGTTGTATCACTTGCATCCTACTTGAAATACTGGCATCTGGGGAGGGGGGAGAGGAGGGTAGTGCAGCGTGAAATTTATCCCTTTACCTTACAGAGTTTTGGGCAGGATTGCTGTTTCTGAGAGTTTTTGAAAACTTGTTCCCGTCTTATGATTTTGTTCTTTTCTTTCAATGTTGTATTTTTTTCCCCTTTTCCATAAGGCGCTTATGAAAACATAGTAATTGAATTACTTAGATTTAGTGATTCAGGTGGAAGTATCACCAGTGTGCAGTGGCAGATCTCAGAAGACTGTGACTCATGAGCAGCAGCAGTAATTCAGAGACCAAAATGTGGTCCTTTGAGTTTGCAACGCACTATGACTTGCAGAGGAGAAAACTGAAGTCTCTCTGTGGAAGGCACTGGAACTACATCTGAGAACAAACCCACTATGTCCCAGTCACCTCACTACAATAGTATGCTGCAAGTAAAATGCCTGCTGAAACAGCTGAGGATTCCTCTTTTTTTTTTTTTTTTGCTGTGAATATGAAAGCTTTGGCAGTTGCCTTTTCAAACCTAGAATATCTGAGTTCATGGAGAGCTCAGGACCACTTAACAAGGGGTGGTCCCCACAGCTGCCTGGGCCTGAATAGACAGGGCAATCTGGAAATCAGCCTCTCTACCATGTAGTTCACTATGTGTTAAGCCCCCATTTTAATTTACAGTCCATAATATAGTTTCTTTGGCGGGGATTCATAAATCTCCATTTCATCTGTATGACTGCTGCATGATAATGGAGCTTTCTCTGGTGCTGCCTCTGTCTCCCACGAAGCCTGCCTTTTGGGACACATAGAATTCAGGGGTAGGAACATCACCTGATGCCAGTCCTTGCAGATGCCTAGCATTATTGAAAATGTGCTGGTACCTCACATTGCTATGCAGGCCCATGGTCATTAAAATTTTATCATATAAACTCTGCTGTCTGCACTGAGGAGGAATTGAGAGCCTTGGCAGAGGATGATCATGTATTTTATCAGAATCTTCTGAAAGAGAAAATGCAGCAGGTTCAGAGCAGGAAGGAACCAGAATAACATTCCCTTTAATTTAAATATAATATACTGTCAAAATCCTTGTAATTGACATTTATCTACTGTAGTTCATTTTAACTTTTTCCCCAGAGTGGCTCAGTGTCCCATGGTTGCACAACAGTTCAAACCAGTTGCACATGATATGATTTTCATATGTTCCTCCTGCAAGGCAGATATTCATCAAAGCATGCCACAGAGAGCTAAAGCAAAAGGCAGCAAGCTATAGATTATAACATTGATTTATCAGGGGTCAGACTGTCAGATTAGTAGGTTTAGAGGCTAGGCCCTTTGTGCCTCCTAGCACTGATGCAGATAGAAACTAGCAGGCAGATAATTAAGCACAGTATTCTGCTGACAATCAAGAAGTTTCAATTAAAAAATTAAAAAAAAAAAAAAAGCTAAGCCATTTATTGGCCAAACTTTGTTTGTAGCAAAGGATCAAATGAAAAGAGTTTGTCTGGCTTGTGGTTTTACCCAGATTCTCTTTTATTTTAATATTTTGCTTGTGTATGTATGGTTTCCTTCTCAGCTAAAAATAAAAAGAAATTAGAGAACGAACATTACAAAATTAATTGCTTTTTAAAAATATAGGAAATATTGAGGAAATTATTATTTTAGATTAACTAGAAAATACAAGAAAAATGTGAATTTGAGCTAATTTTTCCGAAATGATAACCCCTTCTTTTTTTTTTCCTACTATCTGAATAAATATTTTGAGATTAGAAATTAAACCTAGCTCCCCCTGAAGACAAAGAGAGTATCTGTGAGTTTCTCAGTGCCTCCTGTATTAGGATCTAGTTCCCACAGAAAGAGTACTCAAAATACAATACTTTGAAACCACAGCCTGTTGGCAAACTTCAGATTCACTGATTTTTCCCTAAGGAAAGGTAAGATCTGTAAGAAAAGTTTCTGGCACATAACCTGTACTTAAATAATGAAACATTATTTTTTCCTTAAATGGATAAAGATAAAGACAAAACCAGATCTACTTTCTGCAGGTAGAAAGCATTTCCATTTTCATATTTCATGGATACACAAACTATTTCAGTGTTAGGTAGACTTCAATGATGAATGAATTCAGGAAAGGCAAACCCCAATTTTCCTAGAAGACAAGTGGTTTCTAACTGTTCTTGTTTTAAAAGTTAAAAAAGAGACTTTTTTCTATAAAGCATTAGGACATAATGCTAGGACTAGCATTAGGACAAGCACTTCAAAGGTACTTAAAAGACGCACAAGTGTTTTCATTATTTAATGAAATTAAGGAGCAAAAGAACTGTATTTTCTTATTGAGAAGTAAAGTTCATCCCTAGAATTAACAACAGTGAGACTGCTTGAATGTTTCTTTTGGATTTCTTTTTACTCTTTCATGTAACTGGCTTTAGATCAGATGGCTAACTAGCAAGTTCTTACCTTACCTTTATAAGTGTAGATATTATCACAGTGATTTCATTTCATGCGTGAGTTAAAAGTGCTTGGTTTTTTCAGCTCTTGCCATACCTTCTCTTCTTTCATAGGTGAGTGAACTTTTGTTTATTGTTGTGTCAGGCTAGCTTTGTCTAATGAGAAGTACTTTGTTATTTTGGTTTGCCCAAGTTTTTTTTTTTGTTTGTTTTTTAAACAATGATTTAAGTCAGGTAGGGTCTGGCACTACAGTGAGAAAATGTTGGGAAATCGAAGACAAGAAAAGGTATGCTGATGTTCAACAACTTCCTGTCCTCTCAGAACAACTTTATATTCAGAGCTACGGGGTTTTTTCCTATCTTAATTTTTTGTGAGTGTTTCTGCATTTGAGAGATTTACTCACAATTCTGCAATTCTCTTGGTGCTCTCAAAAGAGGATGCAAATAGCAACAGGGCTGTGGAGTGGCCATCTGCAAAAAGAGGATCTGCTTCTTCCAGTGTGAAAATTTCCATAGCTTCATCTTGCTAGCTTCTACTCTTGCCTTCTACAGTACAG
>BJBW01017818.1:0-33615 GCA_004320125.1 Scolopax mira | reverse complement strand
GAGCATGGAAGTGTGGAGAAGTATTGCAGAAGATGCTACTACTTCAGAGATCTGGGATAGGAACATCAGTGCTGGTGTATAGAGCTGCTTAAACATTGGCTGAGGCAGCAGCATTCTGCTATGATTAGTATTAGAAATGTATTTAAGTTTTGTAGAACTGAGCCCTAGCAAGATAAAATCAGGGAGTTAAAAGTCAAGTATTTGGAGAGTTTTGAAAATGTTTGTACTAGAGTAAAGCTGGATTGAGAAATAGATCAGAAGATAGAATAAAATGGATAAGGATGCCTTGGTTTCTCTTTTTGTAGGAATTTCTTGGCTGCCTGTTTTAACATAAGGGATCAAACTGGGTTTGCAGAGGCAAAGCTTAATTCTGACATTTTTAAATGTGTGGTGGTGGCTCTCCCCCCCCCCAAATTCAGTAGTAATTTTCCTTTAAAATTGGTTGGGTTTGTAGATACTCATATAGAGCTTGTGAATTGTCATTGCCTTTGCTAGGTTCCCTCTACTTCTGTGTTTTAGTGGAACTGTTTGATGCAAGCAAGGTGCATGTCAGATACTATTACCAGAGTTGGCTAGAAATAGGCTGAAACAATTTGGCAAATACAACATTTATGAAGATTCTTTTCTTTCTCATGTCCTTTTGCTTTTGTCTTTCAAATTCTTCCTCAGGTCGAACAAGCGTAACAGCTGTTTCTTATCTTTAAAGAGACTACTTTCTTCCAGCTGCCCTACATTGGGAGATCAGGCACAAAATCAGTATTGAGTGGGAAAGACTGAGAAGCTTGTAAATAAAAACAGTTCTGGATCATGTTCACTGCATGCTTATTTTCCCCTTTAAATTGTTTAAACTGTTGAAGTTAGAAGAAAATACCTGAAATACTTTCCATTAGTTTAATTACTTTTACACTGAATCATTTACTCATTGTTCTGAACACTGTTAGAGCAACACTAAATTGGATTCTGGAATATATTATAGTATTTATAAATACTATAGCTGTCTTCTTATAATACCAAATTGAAATGAAAATCAGTATCTATTATATCTTCCCATTTCTATATATTCTTAATATTTTGCATATATAACATTTGGCTGTTTTCCAGGTATGTGTACTGTATGTGGTTGAATTTAAAACATTTTTGTAGGAAGATCAGAGTATGTTATTTCCTATTGTAAAACATTTACAGTGTTTTCCAGTAGCAAATTCGGAGGAACATTACAGTTGAAATATTCTTCACTGAGGACACTAATGTTGCCTTAAAACTTAGGACAAATAATTAATACTAAGAAATTTTCTGGTAGAAATTACTAGCAATAGTAATAGAAGTTACTAAGGTTCTTCTTTGCATTTCTGAACAAAAGTGTTCATGATGCCATATCCAGGCTAATAGAAATGATTCTCTGGTCAGTGGCTTGCAAAGAAGATGGATTACTGGAGAGATTTGTGTTGAAGGTTCATCTTTCATCTTTAAATTTAGATACATAGCAAAATCATGTAAAAATAAGCAGAGTCCTTACAGGGCAAAGAAGGAAACCATAGAGGAGAATGTGTTCAGACATATTCAAGCTCCAGATTATGCTTCACCGATCCTTTATATGTTTCAGAACTTTAAAACGTAATATATTGCACAGTTTTTAATGGTCTCTGACCTACATTGAATTTCAAACAGAAGATGCATTTTGCATCTTGGTATAGTTCCGCATTCTTTTCTGCCTTTGAATACTTACAGCTAAATTTCTCTGCTTTATGTCAGGAGCATTGATGTTGCTGAGATTAGAGAGTATGAAAGTAAAAGATTGAAACCTTAATTCTTTGCCATACAAAGTCAGATTCACATTGTCTGAGGCAATAAAGTAATCTTTTCCCTTGCTACTCATTAATTTAATTTTTTGGGCAAGTGTAAATTTCATTTTACTCTTTTGGCTAGAAGAAATTTAACTGTCTTCATTAATAGACATAGATAATTACTAAGATATTTCATTATGGAGCTGTTTCATCTTTCTACTTAGTTGTTTTAAGAGAAAATTGCTTTTCTCTTAATGGATATATTTATTTATTTTGGCCAGATTTATCTTTTCTGTAAATAAGGTCCTGGCTGACCTTTCAATATAAGGATTGGTTTGCTTCCTTATTTATTTTGAAATGTTGCCAGAAATTGGGGGAAGGCGAAGGGTGGGGGGGGTGGGGGGGGAGGGGAGGAAGGTAGGTTGCCTTTATTTTATCCCATTTTAGGATTTTATGCATGATTTCATGAAGCTGTGGTAAATACAATAGTACATATTTAATACAGCTTGTAGGTTTATGTTTGCAACAGACTGGAAACGATTGAGAGTAGTTTTCCTAAGCATAACCATAAACATAATGAAGTTTATCCTGCCAAGTGTCAGGCCCCAAATACAGACAGACATATGTGTGGCCAACCTGCACTCTGTTTCTAGGAAAAGTGCCATTGGACCAAATAAACTAAGTTTAAATCATGCAGGAAATCTTTGCCAGACTTGACCTAGACTCATATGCGTTGGTGACTTGTGGTGACTCGTGCCCATCCCTGCAGCTGTGTTGGTTTATCAGCCATGCAAAAGTTGAGACCTATCTGCATTGAGGTGCCAGTTGCCTCTGTTCTGGTTTTCTCTTGCAGTGTGATTCTGTGTACTGGTGGTCTGGCAGTGGGCGGGTTTACTTTGTGTCATCTTCTGTCATAAACTTTGAAGCAGTTCGCCACATACCTACTTAGAGGGCAAGTTTAAATGATGTTTTCCCTGGACAATGAATGCTTTCAGGAATTGTTAAAATATATGAGAATGTTTTGGTACCATGCATTTTCATAAATGATCACTTTTGTATAGCTGAAGTCAACTCTTATTCCTCCTTTTCTTAAACAAAAAGGAAGATATACACTGACCTGCGAGGAATAGGGACTCTCCATCTGAGAGATACCATCTGCAGGTATAAAGTTAAGAAAGCCAAAGCCCATCTGGAATTGAATGTAGCCACAGATGTGAAGGGCAGCAAGAAAGGTTTCTACAGGCACATCAAGAGCAAAAGACTAGTGAAAATCTGGGATGAATGGGAGAGGGGACTTGATCTTAAAGGTCATGGAGAAGGTCAAGGTATTGATCTTCACCTTGATCTTTACAGGTAAGACTGGCCTTCAGCAATCCTGGCCTCTGAAACCAATGGAAAAGTCCAGGGCAAGGTAAACTTACCCTCAGTGGAGGAGGATCAAGTCAGAAAATAATTAAACAAACTACAGACATATACAAGTCTCTTAGTCTTGCTGGAATGCACCTAAAATTGCTGATGGAATTGTGTCAATTATCTTTGAAAGATTATGGTGTTTGGGGAAGGTTTCTGAGGACTGGAAGAAAGCAAATATCACTTTTATCTTTAAGAAAGGCAAGAAGGAGGATCCAGGGAACTGCAGGCTGGTAAGCCTTGCATCAATCCCTTGGAAGGTCGTAATAAGGAATGAATAATCCTGGAAGCCATCTCCAAATATATGGCAGACAAGTAAGTGATTGGGTGGAGCCAACATAGATTTATGAAAGGGAAATAATGCCTGAACAAACTGTGACCCTTCCTCAGTGAGCAATTGCCTCTACCAGGGTTGCACATAAGATTTTAGTGTTGACACTTGTAAGGTTTTAAGTATTTGTGTTGCTACACAAGATGGTGACTGTGTTCTGTTTATCAAGCACTACCATTTCTTGGGCTTTTCGTGCTATATATACCACCTAGTCCTAAAATCTCGTGAAAGTGTATATTCTAATTTATGCCAATGTAATACCTTTTTTCAGCTTCTCTTTCATTTTAGCTAGAGTAATTGCAAGCTAACTCATCTTTAAAATACAATTTGCCTTATTATAATAAAGATGTGAAGGCAAGAGACTCACCTTTATTTGTTTTCACAGTGGCATAGTATATTTTGCACTTAGTAAAAAGCAGATAATAATTATTTTAACATTCTATTATTCTATCAATTCTTTTCTGAAAATGTTTGAAATTGGGTTAAAATGAAAAGTGTTAACAAAACCCAAAGTATTTATAGCTAGCTAACAAAGCAGGTGAATAGTAATGGCTAAATATGATTTTGAATATAGCATCAGGATGCCATGATAAAGGACAAGATCAGCCCCATTTTCCCTGTGTATAGGTCTATGAGTTCTGAATTTCACCAGCTTTCAGATTGCCTGCCTATTTCTCTAAACATGTAAAGCTTTAAGCATGTTCTCTGCACACTCTAAACATATGCTCTTATTGGTAGGGTTTTTATATTCTCTAGAATTTCTGAGGTTATTAACTGTGAATATAGTGTTTTTTCTTGTTGGTTTTATTCTTTTAAAATACTTCATGTCTGTAGTTTTAGCCAAGTGGGAATCTTGAAAGATCATCTTCAGTCTCATTGAAGAAGATTCATTCCTTTATGGAAAGGACGGTTAAAGAACACTTACAAAATAAATTCTCATCGCTTAACTCATGGACCAAAATCACAGGACAGCTGGGATTTTGGGACCTTCTTTCTCTTACACAGTGCATTTCATACTCAGCTCATGCAGACCATTTGCTGCACACCCATCTCTGTGACTTTGGGAAGTCTTCAGGGAGGATTGATGTACAGGTGCTTCCTCTTCCAGTGGGTACTTCCTGTTGTGATATGTTGTGGTGCCAGGCTTAGTGTGAGCATGTCTGTTGTCCAGTCAAGTTTTGCATATCTCAGGAACAGATATTCCATAATCTCTCTAGGCACCTGTTCCAGTCGTTGACCTTGCTTGTGATTAAAAATGTGTTTTATCAATATCACAGTGGAATTTCCATGTTCCCGTTCTGTCTCATCCTTTCCTAGTGCACACTTGAGAAGAGTTTGGCTCTGTCTTCTCTCATCCTCCCACTAAATAATTGAAGATAGCAGTAACATCTCCCTGTGGCTTTTTCTTTAGGGTTCACAGATCTGGGGCTTAGCCTCTTCCAGGTTTTGTGCCCTAGTTCCATGATCACCAAGGTGGGGTCTCAGTTAGATTCATGGCTTGTACTATCTCGTACCGATCTGTCTCATACTGGGCAAGTCCAAACGAGGCACAGAGCTCCGAGCAAACCTCGGAGTAAACAAGTTTCAGAGACAGGCCCTATACCCCAAAGTAGGTGCTGCCTGTTCCTCCTGTTAGTTAGCTTTGTTTTGTGCTGGTTTACCTATTGTTGTGAATAATTTTGTGTTCTGATGCATAACTGTGTCCTGGTTTGAGGGCCCAAACCACGACAGAAGCTTTTCTAGAATATGAGGTCAGAGTTGCAATGTGTTCTTAATTCCAATAATTATTATTAGTCATATATAAATCCAAGAATTATTATGCACTTGCAGTTCTAAGATAAGCATTTTGATGAAAAGCTTATATTACTGTTTTATGTGTTATCTAACAGTTCAGTGCATTTAAAAGAATACAGAGTAGTCCATCAATAAAAAGAGAACCTTTCTACCCAACAGAAAGCTTCATGTCAACCATAGTCGTAAAACTGTTTCAGTGATTATAATGTATTTTGTTTTTCAGACCTTGCTTTGGTTAGTTGCTAGATTACTGGTAAGTGGGTTTTCTGTATGATGTTTTTGTATTTTCCCTATTTGCTTCTGTGGGAACAGGGAGCAAATGACTTTGATGAGCAGCTGCTCAAAGAGAACATGAAAAGAAGCCATCACAACAATGTCAGTCAATCTGATAGTCACCTGCTGTCACCTGGCTTCATCTTTTCATGAAGGAGAAAGAGATCCAGGGCATGGTTATGTGGTTCTCTGCTTTCATCTCCAGTTACTGTACTGAAGCCCATAACCATCTCATTGGGATCCAGACTAAAGGCAATGGCATACTTTGAAGTTCAGGCCCTCTATTTATTTAATTATTTTTGAGCTGGCTGGAAAGTGTCAGCAGTCATATGCACATGGGGATTGGCTACATGGATAAGAATCATAACAGGATTCAGATCCATTATGTTGTATTTTCCCCATCTAGGAAAGAGTTGCTGCATGGCTATAATAGTTTTATAGATCTGAAATGTAGTGGCAATTGTTAATGCAGAATTTTAAACTATAAACAATTGTCTTTGAGAAAGTCAAATGCAGCAACTAGAGGGATCTTAGGATGGCAGCTGTGATATTGATAAATCAAAATCATAAATTCAAAACATATATTATGATCTCAGTAATGTAATCCAGACTATGCATTAGAGGGTAACAGTTGTGCATTTGGAGTGCTAAAGGCTTTTTTGCCTTTGACTGGATGCCTCGACATAGACTACAGGTAACAATCTTGCTGTAGTGTGATAAATCCTATTTGTGCTCAAGCGGTACTATGAGCCTAAGTTTTTATTCAAATAAGACATACAAGTTTGATTTACAGTGTAAGCTATAAAGACTTTTATTCTCTAAGAATTATATTTCCTTTTCTTTGTTGTGTAAGATGCAGATGGAACTTTAAGGTTACCAAAATTGGAGAGGGGCAGAGGGAGAAGCTACTTGCTGCAGTAAAGCCTTAAAGTGAGTGCGAGAGCATTTTTATACAAGTGATGAGAACCTCCTGGACATGATTGACTTAAATTAGCTTGATTGCTTTTTATCAATTGCAGCTGCACTATTTAGCATAAAAATGCAAAACATCCAAAAATCATTTGCCTTGCAGTGTAGTAGAAAGATGGTTTTAGTTAGTCTTTAAGATGTTTCAAATGTTTATTCTACACAGATTCTCTGTGAATGGATCCAGAACATATCTAGTTACAGAGAATTAGTACAGATATTGTAAACTTTGAGAAAATTAATTAAGGAAAATATGCTGCTTTATGAATTACATATTTAGGATTTTGGTATTTTTCCTTTTAACTGTGTTAGTAAGTTAAACAGTTCAAAGATCTTTGTATAGTGGCATAATCAGGCATCTGCTGTTAAGAGCTAAAAGAGAAAGAGTAAAACTTTTTGTGTGATGTACAATTGTCTCGCTCTCTCAGCAAGTGACGTGGTTAAAAAAAAAAATCTCCAAGTCATGTAAAAAATTAATTTCTTTCTAAATAAGAGGAGAAAATTTTGGACCAGTGTTGAGGATTGCAACCCAGTGTTGAAAACTTGACCGGGGAAAGGCTGCTGCTGTTATTTAAAAGCTGTGTTTTGTATATTGAGTTTTGATATCAGATGTCCGTTTGCCATTTGAATTTCCGTTTTGTAGGACAGTACTGCTTGCAAAGTCAGGATCCTGTCTTTGTTTCAAAGGTTTCTAGTTTTCAGTGGCTTAATGATTTATATAGCATGTGACCTTGAGGCTAATTAAGTGCTTCTTTGTATACCTGGGATGTTTAATGTTAACTATCTCACATAATGAGAAATATTCATGTATATAAAACTTGCATCATTTAATGTCATTACTTATAACCGTCAATTGTGTGGAAGAAAAACCCTTATTGTTATGGCAAGCAATCAATTATATTAGAGGATGAGATTACCCAGAGTCAATCTATTTTACACTTTTGAGTGGTTTTGATACAAGATGCCTATATTGAGGTCAAAAGCTTTTATTAATCTTTAGATTCATTTACTCACACAGTCTTAGGAAAATGACGCTGGTTTAAGTCTTTAGACAGATTCTTGGGATTGAGATGTTCAAAATGGAAAAGCAACCAGTTAAGGGCCTTTTTAATGCTACAATTTCAGTGGCTGAATGTCTATTAAAGTTAAAAAGTTAAATATTGATATAAATGTATGTATAAAATATATGTTTATAAATATAAAAGTTTGTACATTATATATAAGGAAATCACAGGCAAGTATAGGAGATACACTCAGGTTGCTCCTCAAGTTCGTCCTTTGTTAATATTAAAAATCACGTCTATACACATCATTCTGCAAATAAAGTTTTAATTTTCTTTACTCCTCTATTAGGTCTTGCAATCCAGTACAGACACGAATAAGGATAGACGGTTATATTTCTTCTTGCATAAATAATAGAAAGGTTTAGAAAGATTCAGTTACAGAGGCACTTAATTGCATCTGCACAAGTTTACAGGCAAACTGCAGAGGTATTAATGAGAGTATAATGTATGGAGGAAGAACAAAGGCTGACTTTCCCATTCTATATTTAATTTTCAGGAACTATAGGACTAGCACCCCTCCCCTCGCCTCCCGCCCCCTTTTTTTTTTTTTTTTCTAAAATGAGATTGAAATCAAAGAGGCTATTACACTTATGTATCCAAAGATATACTTTTGTAATGTAATCTTAAGGTAGATCTATATTTAATAAATTAATGAAATTGTTGATTTTATTCTCCAACTACTAGCTTTTAACTTTTTAAAAAAAATATATCTTCACTAAAGAAATACTTGGAAATTAAATCTTCTGAAGCATCATTTTAAACTTCAAAGTGCTTTGTTTGAAGGTTTTGCTGTTCATTTGAACTGTGTGAAATGCATATCACTGTGTGGGATTATATTGGGTAAGGCACTAGGTATTGTTTAAGACAGCTTGACAGCTACAGAGAGAAATATTAGCAGTTCTTTAACATGCCTTTTTAACTTGCTGGGTCGGAGAGGCAGGGACTTTCAAGGATTAGTTTTGTTTTTTCCCCTTCTCCTGGAGATGATATTGTGCTACTTTTATGTGCTGATAAATACAATAAAATTAGCAAAGCGCAGGTTCCTATGTAGTTAGTCTATGCTAAAGTTTACATTAAGAATCCTTTTGTGTGCTGGCATTGTCATCTTTCTTGAAACGTATCTTTATTTTCCCAATCTTTTGAGGAGATTGGAAAAAGGAGCAGAATTTCACCCATGTGCAGAATAATCTATGTCTGGAAAAAAGATTAGTTTCAGAATGCTTTCCAGGAAAAGAAAAACAGATGAGGAATGATACTTGCTTTATTTATTTATTTATTTATTTATTTATAGAATTTTCTTAAAGAGCAGATTTATAAGACTCCATGTTAATGTCAACTGTCAGAGATTGGAGGATGAATTTTTGTACTCAGGTTTCATTTCCATGACTAGTAAATCTGCTTTCACGTAGCCTCCACTTCTGTGTTAAATTATTTATACACTGATTTTTTAGCAGTAATATTTGTTTATACAAGAATCTCTACAGATATGCCCTTAATATGTATAGTCTAAAAAGAATATACAATAAATATATATACTATATACACTAAGAAGAATATTAAGAATGATTAAACAGTAAATATTTTAAAAAAATGAATGTTACTTACATATTTTCTATGGCATATTAGCAAAATGCTTTCCACAGTCGTTTATATCTTCATATTTAAGGATAACTTCAGTTGAAATGGTTAAAATCCTAAAAGGATGAATCCTAGAGATATTTCAAAAACATAACTACAGAAACTTTCAACAAAAGTCTTTTGAATATACTTTATTAAAAAAACAGGAATTCTGGAGATATTTTTTGTGGAACAAAATAGTTACTCAAGAATTGCAATTTCATTGCTAACATAGGATTTAGAATAGAAATTTACTATTTCCATGCCCAGATTGGATAGCAAGCTTGAAATAAATAGTAAAAATTCATTTGTATCTAAAGTTAAAACATACATGACTCTGATTATCTCCCTTTGAATTTGTTATAAAAGATTATTTCTCTGGCATATGAAGACCCTTTTCATTTAGCCATTTTTAGAGAGCCAATGTGCATCCATTTTGGTTAAGAAATCTGTTAAATTCTAAGGCAGGATCTTTATTTTTTTAAGGGTGTTCATTTTGTAGACCAAGAAAATACATTATGTCTAATCTAGTTTAATCTTAGTAAGGCTTATCATGCCATGACATGTTGAAAGCGATTTAAATGGCAGAAGTTTGAGGTCCATACAAGAAAGGTAGAATTAGTGAAATGTTGGCTAATAGAGAAACGTTGTAGATAGTATGGAAGAAGGAAGACCAGATTGGAGGAAATTATTGGTGAAGCATCTCAAGATGTGATATTGTGATGAGGCTTGGTTTATATTTTTGTTGCATATCTTGCCAAATTTTGGTAGCACAATCATAAGATTTCACAGAAATTCGCAGATTGGAACCACTGGTGATGCTGAGGAGATTTGGATGATCTTGAATTCTGGAGTGAGAATATGAATGAGATGTGATAGTATGAAATGCAGTGTTATTCCCCTGAGGACTAAAACTATAACTTCTCAAACGTAAAGGTTGAGGTAAAGGTAGTAATAATGAAGATTAGTCTCTTAGTCTCTGATAAAAAAGTGGCTGTGGAAAATCAGATCCTAGAATGTCTTGGGAGAGAGTTTTCTGTTACAGATGGGGAACATTTTAATTTACTCTGTAAAATCTCATCTGAAATGCAGTTTATGGTTCTGGGCACCTAGGTTTGAGAAAAATTAATTCATGATAGGAGAGGTGAAGGGGAAGGATAGAGAGGTGATGAGGACAGTGGAAAAGCTTTCTTATGCTGGAAAGGCTTTGCTCAGACATATCATTGGATTGGAGTTTCATTTCCAGGGGTCGTTGCAGCCTACTCATTTTGTTTATCACTGCTTTGAAGTGGTGATGTTTCTCTTGCTTTCAGTTATGATATATTTGCTTAGGAATAGTAATTTCCAACTCAGGGATGAATGAGGTTTTAAACAACTTCAGATTGTTTGCTTGTGGTAATCTGATCAGGCTGAAAAATACTTTAAAAAACTTATTTTACTTTTTACAAGACAGACTTGTTAGTCTGTGCTCAGAATCTTGTATCATATGTCTTATATCTTATTTGATCATTTAGTATTATTTACATGTCACAGTCTGGTGTTCTAACAATTTGGGTTTGTTGCGTGGAAAAAATCTGCAGAATGTTTCTTTCTCCTTTCCCCTTTAAAAATGGAATGTATCTGTCTTTACATTAGCAATAATGGTCATAAATCTTTGTTCAAACTTTTTACAGATTCATTTTTTTGGGCAACTAAGATAAAGTTTCCTTTTGAAAGCCCTTGATAAAAGAATTATTTGAAATGTTAATTTGTGCATTTTTTTTAACTCAACTGAACTTTTGAGTAAAGTAAAATGAGGATTCTTTTAATTTTTTCAGTGGCTATTTTTTGGTTCTTTTATAATTTTAGTAGTTTTCATTTGCTGAGTCTTATTTCAGGGAAGGCTTTAAACCACTCTGTGGATGAAAGTTATCCCAAACCAAGGATTATGCAGTTAAACTCAGTTAAACTTTTGATGATTTCTGTGACAGAACATTCTGGAAAATGTATGGGGGTTTGTGGGTTTTTTTGTCTGCTAGGTATAGTCATATAGTCTTATTTTGTGTGATGGAGAGGTGATTTCCAAATTAATAATTGACTTTGTGTTCTTTTAGGGACCACCATTTTAATCACACAGAACTAGCTGAGAAGTTTGTAAATGTTATTTTGTAGCTTTGTGCTGTGAACTTTTTAACATCTATTTTAATATCCAACAGTGTTATGAATTTTATTCCTAGGCATTTCATTTGAAGTTGTTTTGCAGGACTCCTAGAGAAACGAGACATCAGGACAAACTGTTTGCCTTATGCAAAATTATTTTCTTGTGACTAAATAGTTCCTTCACCACCCCATTGTTTCTTTATGTGTCTTCATTATGATATATGATAAACAGTTATGTTTCATCAACATATTTTTCCTTACAGGAAGTAGTACATTGAATCAAGTATATTTAAAAATGTGGGATGCCTCTACAGGACTTAGAGGGACCTGTTTTACAAGTCTGGGATTTGTTGCTCTTTGACACTCTGGTTGTATTATGTCTATAATTTTTTTTTTTTTTCTGAGTATAAGCTTTACAGATTGGAGATTCCTTTGAGAGAGATGGGAAAGGGAAAAGGATTTCTTTCAAGCTATTCCAGTATAGGTGATTGTGGTTTAATGATTTTTTCCATGCAGATTCTATTGCAGTACAGGATCAAGCATGTATATGTAGTTCATGAAGTTTCTCTTTTTGAAGTGTAATAACACGTGCATGATATCTAGTAACGCCTTACACATTTTGGAGAAGGAAAGAATATGATGGCATCCTGAAATTACATTTAAGAGATCTGTGTTCTAGACCTCTTGCACTGTGAAGAATCAGAGTTGGCTAGTAGTCTCATTGAATGGGACAGTTGAGGACTCCTTTGTTTATTCAGTCCCTGTGTTATGGCTGTTGCTGTAGGTTCTTGTAGGTTGCAGGGTTCTTTCTCTGAAAGAAGGTTTTGAGAGTTTTTTCACTCTTGATTCTTTTTCTGAGAGTATCCCTTATGTATTTGACAGTGTAAGACCACTTATGTGATAGTTTGATTTCATAGCTAACTTTACATAACTTTTTTAGTGTCAAGACTGTTAGGAAAGCAGCATGTATCAGTTTTGCTTTATCTTTCTCATGCAGATGATATTCTCTCTTGAGAAACTGAGTGTCTCCCAGATGGAGTATAATTGTGGTAAACTAGTAAACTTATAGCTTCCAGCTGAAAAATAAATAAATGCAAGATCAGATCTTGACATGTCTCTGACTTGCTGCTAGATGATCGGGCAGACTGGATTCTGTAAAAGTATTTGGCAAGCTTGTCTCTGTTAGCATGTTAGGAAGTCTGCAACTGAAACTTCTGTCTGATTTCATTCTTGCATAACTTTTTATTTTTAATTTACCATGTAACCTCTATTATAAGCACTGTGTTTAGACAAATGATAGAATTGTTGCTTTTATGTCACATGCATTTCTGTGCAGTATTGTTGTCTCCTTAATTATCTTAGACTTTTAAAGCACTTAAAATATGAGGTGAAGTTTTTTTTAGAAAAATTGCCTTCTCTAGTTCTAGCTAAAATGTCTGAAGAATGTTACTGCAAAGATGATGTAAAAAAGGAGTTCCCAATTGGAGATCTGAAACTGCCCTTTTAGTCTTTTCTTGATGTACTCTCATGGTTTAAGTAGTTTTTTCTTGTCTGGAATTGTTATGACAAGCTGGCACGATCTCTGGGAAATGATTGTTCCCCTGTACTCGGTGCTGGTGAGGCCACACCTTGAATATTGTATTCGTTTTGGGCCCCTCACTACAAGAAAGACGGTGAGGTGCTAGAATGAATCCAAGGAAGGGCAACAAAGCTAGTTAAGGGTATGGAGCACAAGTCTTGTGAGAAGCAGCTGAGAGAACAGGGGTTGTTTAGTCCGGAGAAAAGGAGGCTGTAGAGACCTTATTGCTCTGTACAACTGCCTGAAAGGAGGCTGTACTGATGTAGGTGTCAGCCTCTTCTTCCAAGTGACAAAAAATAGGACAAGAGGAAAAGGCCTCAAGTTGCACCAGGGGAGGTTTCGATTGATTAGGAAAAATTTCTACACTGAAAGGGTTGTCAAGCATTGGAAGACACTGCTGAGGGAAATGGTGGAGTCACCATCCTTCAAGGTATTTAAAAGGTGTGGTGCTGAGGGATATGGTTCAGCGGTGGACTCGGTGTTTCGTTAATGATTGGACTCAATGATCTTAAAGGTCCTTTCCAACCTAAATGGTTCTATGATTCTAAATAGTTTGGGACTGTTTTTCCAGCATAAAAAGTAAATATATTTGCAATGTCTAAGGGCTGTTGCTATTAGCGGGTACATGTTTAACTTGTTTCTTGGTAAAGCACTGATGGGAAAAAGAGGACTGTATTTATCTGTACTCTTAGATGGATAGACCAGCTGGCGAGCTCCTTTGTCACTTGATCCATCCAGAGGCAGTGCTACAGCTGAGTTATATTAGGGTTACTTTTCTGAATTTTTATTTTTCAAGTCGACTATTTGCAAAAACCAGCTAATTGTGATTAATCAGGTCAGCTATGTATGCATTTGAATTTTGTAACAGAGTCCTTAATTTTGAGCAATAGTTTGCTATTACAATGCTAGATTTTTCATCTTGCAATGTCAGGTCATACAAGAATGTCAGTTTGTTTGTTATTCCTTTTGCTATTCTCACCATGCAGCATTTTTACCTTAAGTGAGCTATTAAGTTATATTCTGTTCTTTTTTGGGGTTTATCTATTCACATAAGAAGCAGCAATTTATGCAGGTATCACATTGAGGCAATGTTGACAGCTTTAAATTTTGTAATTCAAGGGTTCTTAAAACCTTGCCATCTGTAGCTATAAATATGTATTTATTTTATTAACTTTTTTATCTCTTTCACATACTATCAAGAAGAGTTTTTATTGCTAATGTTTGAAATTTTTTGATTTGTGATCTTGGACATAAATTTTCTTCTGAATTCACATACCAAGTTTTACTTACTCCCAAAGCTGATTCTCAACTCTTGCTCCTCCTTCAGTTAAAGAAGTTGACTTTATGTCAGTTGCATGTATTAAGCATCTTTATTCCTCTGGAATGATGTTTAAATCTTCAAGATGCCATAACTGGAAAACTAAGGTTATAACACACCGCTAAAAAGAATCATCAGCTGAGTTTGAAATGTCTATTTAGATCATTTGTAGCATTGACATCACTATGAACTTGCTACCAAAGCATTTGAGTCTTATCAGTCAGAATTAATCAGTTAGAAATAAACCTCATTAAAAAAAATTGTCCTTACAAACACTGGGATCAATACTCTTGATCTGAGACACATGTTAAGTTGTTGCCTAAATCAACCTACAGCTTGCAGGAAGCCAAAGATGTAGATGGAATGCATATTGCCTTTGAAACAGACTTCCCATTAAAACCGTCTCCCAGAACAGCATGCAAACTTTGCTATTTAAAGAACTATTTATTGCTATTTATTGTATACTGAATAGCTTAGAATGTTTTTGCTGGGAGATCTCTGTAATTTTTTTAATCTCACTAATGTTTACTAGATAGAGAGATAAACTTTTACCAAGAATGTACCTTACTACATGCCAGAGTAGTCCTTTTAGGATCCTTTTATGGCAATTTCAATCCATGTTAAAAAACAAAATAAATTGCTATTAATATTACTCACAAACCATTACTTGCATCAAGCATTTTAGAAAGTATGGTTCAACTCTGAGTATGGAAATAAAGATCTCACCCAAGGTTAATCTACTCGTATGTAACTTTTACGTAGTAAAATGTAATTTAATTATCTAGGTTCTTAGTTTTCTCTTCTTTCTTGTTTTAGCAGACCTGACATATGAATTCCATGAAATTTGTATCCTTGGCCTGGTAAAACAAAGAATTTAAAATAGGATGTCACTTTTAATTTCATTTTTGAATGTCAACCTGTCTGCTAGTACATACATATTTTCAGATATAATACTTATAACAGAATGGAACCAGCCAGGGTTTATTTCACAAGCTTTAGGTAGGGTTTCTCTACACAGATACTTTGTCATGTATAATCATTAATTTGTGTAATGCTACCAACTGAATTATTTCTATATGTCACCCAAACTTAGCTGCATGCTGTAAAAGGGAATTTAATTTTAAAAACAGGTCTTTTGATACAGCTCTGTACCACAAAAAGATACATATTCCAAATCTGCATGGGTTAAAAATACTGACTATGAAGCTAGGAAGAAACCCCCAAAAGTATAGTATACTGTCCACACCTTTTTGAAGAGGGTGGCTGATGTCTGTAATTCCACAGAGGACAGAGACTTCCAGTGCATGTTTAAGTGAAGAACCTTCCTGCAAAGTGCCTTTTTCTCTTTTTATGATAGTACCATTTTTATTCTTTCATCTTTTTAAAAACTTATTATAGGAAGGTCTGTTGACCTCCTTAAAATGTATAAATATTAAGAATATGCTGGATGTTGTCAAACTTAACCTTTATTGAGATTTTTCCCTTGAGAGGAACTTCCTTTATGGGCAAATCTCAAAATCAGCCTCTTAGCTTATGTGAAAAGTTTTCTCTTTAGAACGTGACTACTGGAATGCTAAATATTCCACATCATCTCTTTGTCTATCTAGTGCAGTGAAAGACTGCACCAGGCAAATATCATCTTGCCTCATGTATGCAAAGGGAATAAGCAAGGGGGTTGCTTTTTCTTCATGGTTCAGAAGCCAGAGCTAGTGAGAAAGTTCTGAGTTGTAGAAGGGCCCTTCTAGAGAACCAAACGTTTGTATTGAGGACAAAATGATCACAGAATCACCCAGGTTGGAAGGGACCTTTTAAGATCATCTAATCCAACCAATGAAAAAAAAAAACCCACAAAAAACCACCACAACAATAAAAAACCCCAAAACTTCAGCTTCCCCTGATCATCCTCTTCCTCATGCAATAGGGTACATTTAAAAGCCAGAGGGTACCTTTAAGCCATAGGCCCCCCAACTGCCAGAATCGCCAAATATGGTTATTTTTGCAGCCATCACAATGGCCTCCTGATGTCACAAGCTACCTCACCGTGTTCCATTCCGCACCCTATAAATCCTGGCCCCTCAGCAGCAGGCCTCATTCGCTGAGCTCCTGGCTTCTTAATGTCAACGATGGTTGGCAGAAAGTGGCCCCTCAGCAGCAAGGCGAGCGCGTTCCCACCTCTGCGTGGGCAGAAGGAAAAGGCTATTCAGGCGGTGCGGAGGAGGAGGCAGCGTCGGAGGGGAGGCACCATCAGCTACTTGGTGGCCATGGCCACCGCTCAGGTAGCTGATGGTGTGGAGCCCATGGAGGTGGATCCACCTCAAGACGAGGAGGAGCCGATGGAGGTGGATCCACCTGCAGGATGGCTCCCCTGGCACCACTCCATCGTGCCAGGGCTCCCCTCAGGAACACCATCGACGCGGGGCCGTAGGGGTGCCCGGCCAGCCCCCTACCGTCGGCCCGGCCTCCGCACCTGGCACTAGCCAGGAGGCCCAGCCTCCGCACCCGGCCGGCCTGCCGGCTCTTGTTTTCCATCTCCTGGCCATCGCATGATGGCTACAGCTCCTGTGAGCTCTTTCTTCCTGTCCCCCACCTTCTCCCGCAACCCCACCCCTTCTGAAGGGGCACCATCTCCTCTACTCCTCTGACACGGCTTCTGCAAGCTGCTGCACCAGGAGACGACGTCCCTGAGAGGGACACCGAGGTGCCTGGGGCCTAGAGATGGGGTTTCTTCAGCCTGAGGAAGAGAAGGCTGCTCGATGGGAGGTTGGCCATGAAACCAGACCCTCCACAGAGGCTCACAGAGAAGAGCAACAGGTCAAGAGGAGACATCGGAGAGAGACAGGGGTTCCTCTGGAGCAGCAGAAGGCCACACGTCTGCCAGGAGGAAGTGCTGGCCTTCAGCAGCGAGGCCCATTCCAGCCTGATAGGCCTGTAGTTCCCTAGATCATCCTTCCAACCCTTCTTGTGGATGGGCGTCACATTTGCTAGACACCAGTCAGCTGGGACCTCCCCAGTTTGCCAGGACTGTAGTAGATGATGGAAAGTGGCTCCGCAAGCACTTCTGCCAGCTTCCTCAGAACCCTTGCGTGAAGTCCTTGGATGGAGCTAAGCAGAGCTCTAACAGTTGCTGGTACTCAAGGTTGATATCAAACCAGCTGATATTTACGTTTGTGTAGCAGGTTATGCAGCCTGGCTTGTTGGAAGAGAGGACTTCAATCTCAGCTTTTATATTTTGAAAATTTTAGAGGTGAATTATTTATCATAGAGATTACTAGTTGTTAGAAGCTTATTCACACTCGAGAAAAAAGCAGCGTTTTGCAGAGAAAAGGCTATAACTTTGTCTCTGGAAGAATGTCGTCAGAAAAGATAGAAAAGGAAAATGGCATATTTCTTGAAGAAAATGCTGTGTTATATTTAGAGTAAACAATATATGTTTAGTTTATTGTTTTAACCTCCTTCTCTGTTTGCTGTGTTCTTATGAATAAAATAAAAATATTGCCCAAGCTGGTTTATGTCGCTGTATTTATGAGGTGGCCATAGGTCCTGGAAGATAAGGTCTTGTAGCCAAGCTGATTCCAGCTGGACCTACTGATGTTGGAATGTCTGATAAACAATGGGTGACATAAGCAGGTGGTCCAGTCTCAGAACAGGATAAATCATAAGATTCTCATCTGAGAGATGTGTCTCACTCAACGCATGTGAAATTGAGAGAGAGGTCATGGGTACAGCTCCCCCTGCAAGCATTACCCAGGCTCTCTAGCTCTGCTGGAGAGGGGTTTAGCTACAGGCACCTCCTTTGTTTGGATGTTACAAACCTAAATGTGCTTTTTGAAAATCACGCCTTTGCTGCTATGTCGGCTGACTCCTACTATTAAAAAAAAATTAAACTGAGAAAAATAGTTCATGTAAAAATTCTATTTTTATCATGTATCAAGCTAACAGATATTTCTTGATAATTCTTATACCATTATGGAATTATACACATTTTTCATGAAGCAGTTAAATGCATTGGCATGACTTTAAAAAAAAACATTGTGTCCTTTTAATTCACTTTCTAGTTACAGTATAATAAAATTTGAATGTTATTGAAGACAGAAACTTCAAAAGTTAAAAACTTCCAAGATTGATAGTTTTGTAAATTGGTTTTAAGTATTTTGAATTTATAACTATCATTATGTTGCTAAATAACATTGACTCTGGAATGACTGACTTCCTCTTGCAGTAATTCAAAAATATTATGACAACTATAGTTTTATAGTGAGTATAAAAATCACTGAGGTAAGTTCAATGAGGTAAGGTTAGTGTTGGAAGTTTTATTAATGAAATCTTTAAGTATTAACACATGACTTACAATTCCCATATGTTTTTCAAAATTTGCTGGAACTGATCTGAATATTAAATTCTGAACTTTGGTCTAGTTGCTTTAAACTACCTCATTCTAGTGGTAGGAGTAGGCAAATATATAAATTTGAATAAAACACCTCTGAGGCAGTTGGCTGCATTGATAAGATACACACCATCAGAATTCCTTGTGCCATGTAATGCTTCACAAGGATGAGTTTCAAACTGCCTAAGGGATCCATTTATATCTTGGCTACGATCTCTGCTTCAGTTAAAACGTTTTCTAGTGTAGCTTGACCAGTCAGTATTACCAATTTTCTCTTTTAAAGAGCAGCATAATCTGGGCTGGTGGAAAAAAAAGAATGAAAGACAAATCAAGGTTGATTGGTAGAGATGATGTCTGGATAAGCTGTTGGAGGCTGGGAGTTTTATGAAACATGCAGGTGCTGTCTTTCAAGGAATAATTAAAGGGGAACAAGTGCATTTGATGCATTACACTGTCAGGTAGCTCTCCCATCCTCATGTGGAAGGACTGCAAGAGCTTGTGACAGTGATTCTGTGAGGGAAATGGTATGAGATGGTATAAGTTTGTTTACCTGATGGGAACAGGCAACAATATCCTGTGTTTATAAACCGTCTTCCAATGTTGTTCTCTGTCTATTCCCCTCAACTACAATGTATTCAGTTGCTTTAAACTCCTCTGCTTTTGTCAGTTCTTAAATACTTTAGTAGTAGGAAGAAGACAGTATCCTTTAAAACTTACCCTTTGAAGAATATAAAGCCTATTAACTATCTGCTCTATAATAACATAATTTGCTGAATTAAAATGTAAACTTGACAACCTTAATATCCAGAGTAACAGGGGTGGGAATGTTGTTGAAATAATGCTTGAAAGTGGAGTTTTCCTCTAAGAATGGAAGAAGCTAGCTAGCTCGCTCACTAAAGTTTCAATTGGGTACAATAATGTAAAAACACACTAATTGTACAAAATTCAAGTGTCTGCAACTTCAAAATGTGCCTATGTTCTGCTTTTTCTGCCTTGATTTTTACATGAGTCACATGTTTTTGAAGGAAATTAATTTATTATACTATGGATTTCCAGGTACATCCATTGCTTTGAAAAAAATCATGTTTATCACATCAGACTGAAAAATGAGGGACAAATATGACAAGGGGATAGTTCTTATTTTACTGTTGTATTTTGGAATATTGTTTTTTACTAGCTCTGAAGTGGAGAGTTGGGACATTTTAGAGACGCATGATACCCTTTCTTTACTTGTATTTGGTTCTCATAGTTGCACAACTCAGTACTTCTGTATAGAAAATTGAAGTGACAGCTCTTTTTTTCATGGTTTAAACCGCTTTTGTAAATCAAAATTTAATATATTACATTTCCCCAGATACGTGCAGATGTATAAATACAGGCACTAAAATCTTCAATAGAAGTTTGTTTTTTGATTAACTGAAGTGGTTCTCCAAAGATGGCTGCATAATACACTAAGAAAGCAAACAGTAGCACAGAAAAGTGTCACCAGCCCTGTGGAGCCTGTGGTGGTCATCAGGAAAGGAGAGAATAATAGCACTGGAGGGCAGAAGACTAGTTCCTGGCTGCAGTGGCAAGTATTCACTGCAGTCTGCGCTGGAACAGAGGTGGGATTAGGAGAGGTTACAGTTTGCCTTCTTTATTACCCCAGATACTGCAGGACACTTGGTGCTTGACTAGTAAATTCAGAATTAGTTAAAAAAAAAAAGAAAAGCAGCCAAAGCTTTATTTTAAATGTATTTATTTATGCTGGTAAAAAAAATAATTCTTAACAGTGGAACACAGTAGTCCTTCTTCATGCTTTACTTCCCTGCGGAGCTCCGTAACACTAAAACCACTTTCATAAATGAGATATATATATATATAATATGGCATATAAGTTAAACAGTTAACAGTCAGGAACTTCAAGAAATAGACGTCACTACTGGAGCTGGTCATGAGTGGCGGGTGATGACATGAAGATTAATAAAGTTCAACTTTGAATTTGGCAATTTTTGCCACTTACATGAACTTTCCTTTTCTTTCTAAAGTATAACCCAATTCTGAAGTTTTTGGAGGGTGTGCAAGTGACAGAGTTTATTGTATTAAATAGTTGAAATAAGTAGTTGCTGAGGAAAAAGAAGTTAGACAAAATTAAAAAGCAATTTACTTGGATGGAGGTCTTTGAACTGTTTTATGTGTTAGATATCAGATCTGGTTTTGCATCATTTTTCTGGAAAATGATGGTCGTCTTCAGATTGCCAAGTTTTACTAGTAAACGTACTGCAAAGCTTGTGAAAAATAAGTCAAAGACTCTTAAAATTACATACTGCTGAGTGAAAAGCCAAAGAGAGGGGTTTTGTGCACCAGAAATCCTAATCCTTTCGAATATAAAAATATATATCTGATTCTGTAAAATGACCCATATTTAATTTCCTTTTGGATTATATTTAAAATGCTATAGATGTAACAGGAGGAGAAACAAAATGGCAGACATTTCTCACAGTTTGCTGGCACGTTCCATTTAGAATACTTCATTGTTTCATTATTTTTGGAAGATGTGATTTCACATTTACCATTTTCAGGGAAGAGATAATTTTGAATATTGGCAAATTCAACATGGCTGTAAGCGAAGTAGTGTATTTTGCTTCTTGTCTTACATAAGATCAGGAGCTGATTTAACAGCTTTTTGGTTTTACGCCACCTGGAATTTCATATTTGTCTTAGAAAATGATGTCATACAGGCTTAGCACCAAACAGATACCATATAGTAAAAGGTCACATGCAGTTCAGGCTGAGGTAATTTTATTTCATATTATGAGAAATGTAAAAGTCTTGGTTCATGATTACTGGAGACAGAAAGAAGAATTTAGGGAAGGAGAAAATGTCTGATATAAGTGCTGTTCTTGTAAATCTCACATTGCGTTCCTGTACATAGCAAAATAAATTGGTACACCTAAAACCACACGCAGTATAAGTTGCCTATTCACTCTCCCAGACTGGCACTGGCTCAGAGTTCTGCCTCTCTGAAAACTCACAGAGATCACTGATTTCAGAATGGCTCCTTGTTGTGTATGTTGGTTTGGGGGATCATATAGCTATTCTATCAAAATACCTGGGCTTCATTGAGTAAGTGGATTTTTGAATTAAAGTGCTCTTTGGCTGTTTCCAGTAATTTTCAAGATTTTCCTCAGTGCAATTGAAGCTGCACTTCAGTCATGCTTTTAAGCTTTTATTTGTAGCTACCAAGGCTAGAAATAAATTCTTAAATTAAAACCAATATAGTCTCGTACTAAGAACAATCTTCAGTGATAACTGGGGCTCTAGGCAGAAGTTATACTGCTTACATCTAAATATATTCAAATCTTAAGTCCATGTGCAATTTCTTATGGAAAAATGCAATTCACCTCAACCACAGGAGTGTTCATTAATAAGTGCTAAAATGTTACCATGGAGCTGAAAGTATGGATCTTAGGTGTCAACTATTTACATGAAGGCTTGACGAGTAATCTATTTATGGCATTAACAAGAAAACTGTTCCTACACCTAGAGTCAGTCCAGACAACTCTGAAATATTAAGTGCTGGTACTCTGTGGCACAGTCAAGGTCATAACCTTTGTGGTACCTTGAAGGTCTTCGTGTTGATGGCCTGAATGAATGCTACCAGTGAAAGGAAGGATGGAGTTGCAGCTCTGTTGCAGAATTCTGAGTCTGTTTCTTTTTCATCTGAAAGAAAACCACCTTCTCTTGAACTTCCAGGTTGTATTTGTGTCTTTGTTTAGGAAATGGAAATAATGTATTAGTTGTGTTATGAGCTATCTAGTGGTGAAAGGAAATGCAGAAAGATGCCGTCATGTGGTGCTCTCTAACAGCTGTGTGAGGCAGGATTGGGGTCTGAGAAACTGGAGTGGACAGGGCTTTGCTCCCCTTTCCCGCACAGGTTGTCACTCACAGACTTGGACTTCAGAGCAATCTACTCATCTTCTCAACCCTCCTTGTGCTCCCAAGTTTAAATGCCTAAAATCCCCATTTCTAAGCTGAATCTAGAGGGCCGTGATGACAGGGTGTGTGGAAAGAAATTTGTGAAGAAGACTGAGAATTGTCTGCTCAGTCCTTAGAATGGGAATCAAATTGGTAGAGAAGAAAAGACTACAAACTCAGAAACTGCCTGTTTCAGGCAAGCAGAGCAGAACTATATCAGCACATGGAAGCTGCTGTGCTATCCCAGTCCCTAGGGCATGGTATCATCATCAGCTTTGTTTATCAGCACCTCTGATTACCTGCCCTTTGACTTCAGGCATTAAGGTTCTGCCTAGTGGCAGTTGGAAAGTAAGACTTTCAGTGCCTGATTGAAGAGAACCCCTTTTGGAGCTCCCGTTGCAGTGTTATGATGAGCTTCTCAGCTGCAGCTTAAAGGCCCAACAGAGATTTTTGTGATTTGTCTTAAGGGATTGCTTTCAGACATGAAGCAAATAAGTACTTAAGGATAAAGAGGATGTGGTAATGAGTTTCAGATGAGGTCTTCTATGTTTGTTAAAAGAGGTATGAAAGTTTGCTATTACTATTCTTGTTTTCTAAAATGTCATCTTTGACTCTCATACTGCACACTGCTTACAAACTGCAAGATCCTATCACTGTAATATTGTAAAGAAGTCTTAAAAATAAAATAAATCCAGCAGAATATAAATATTTTTTTTTCCCCAGTGTATAGAAAAGCAATGAGCCATTTTAAGAGCAGGAAGAACATGCATTTTGAAATCCAATAGATCATCTAAATTGGTCCCAAACCAAGTTTTAAAATGGCATTGCAAAGATTGCAAAGACTTTTGCTTTGAATAAATTTAGCATTACAAAACTCAGACTATAAAAAAAAATAAATTAGATTTGCTGATTTTTTTTTTGTATTTTACTAATATTCTGATTAGCTAGGGAAAAAAGGTGCTTCATACATATGAACCTTTTTGACTATTCAAATTGCAGAATGTAAATATGCTAAACTAACATTTATACCCTTTTAGTTACTTCCATCTAGATTTTTATTATGAAGAAACTTTATGAATTTCTAGATAATGTAAACTTTATAAACCCTTGTTCTTTATTTTCTGACATTTGCATGTTTGAAATTTGGATTACTATCTAAAAATTCTCCCTTGCCTAACTTCCTGCAGCTGACTTGTAGGTGGAGAATTATTCTAGATTGTCACATCATATATTTTCAGCCCAGACTTTGTCTTCTCAGTGGTGTCCCTTGAAGCCAAAACAAACCTGTGTGGGTCCACTTAATGTGAACACCTCATGGTCACAGAATTGCAGAAGAAAACAGTATCAGAAAAAAGGCCCCTGTTCAAGGAAACCTCCCACTGTAATAATGAATGATTGCACTCTCTTTATCTTAGTTCTCTACTTTGCATAAAATGATAACCTCATTCTAATGGCTTGCAAACCTTGAAAATGTTCTTCATGCCCACACTGCCACTTCTGTGTGCTTTCTGTGCTACAGAGCATCTTTCTTTCTCTGGGTGGAGTGGAAGGTCAAATGTAGATGTAGACCTACAGCACTATTTTAATATCTCCTTTCCCGGAGTCTGAGTTTCAATGTGCTAACCTGCCTCTGGAAAACTGAAGTACTTCACTAGAATAAAATCCTTGATTTCTGTAGCCCAGGCTTGAATTTGTGAGCTTGAGACTGCACAAGAAATGCAGAATTGAATCCACAATGCTGAACATTAACAATGGGTTGGTTTTGTTGTTCTCTTACAATGTGTAGAAGTGCTGACAGAATTTCATGGGTATACTATATTTTCTTGTATTATTTTATTTACAAAATAGCTCCAATAATATGAGGCTCACGTTAAAAAAAAAAAAGAAAAAAAAAAAAAAAGAAAAAAAGTGTCTCCTTTGGTCTTTTAAAACTTAATATATGATGAAATCTGTTTTTTTTTTAACCCAAAAATATCCTGACCCAGTATTCTATACTGTGCTGCCTGTGAGCTGCTCAGTGATTCATTTGTAACTGCACTAAGAATTTGGAGCTGTGAAGGAAGATTGTTTTATCTGCTTGAAAGTAGTTACTTCCCTATCTTGCTTTTTGTTTCTTCCTGTTTTGACATTTTTGTGTGTGTGTTTCCACCTGGATCTGTGTATGTGCCTACTGCTCTGCCCATGTTTCTCTGTTCACATTGTACATACTTTCTAAAGAGACAGTTCCCTCTTTCTCAATTTCCTTGAACAGGTACCCTGTCATTTAGATTTTCCTTTTTCTTTCATTTTGTTCCTTACTTCACAAAATGTTTTTCTCTTTGTGATAATATTAATGCTGCTGTCCTTGAAGGTGTCTGCCGCTTACTCACCCCTCCCTGCCTTGTAATGGAGGACAGACAGCTATTTTTCCTCCTTATTTCCAAACGCTTTTATAAGTACCCGAGCTTTTAATTGCAGTTAGCAGTAGAGCTGGTTACAGAAACAACTGTATGCAAATAGTAACCAGTATCAAGTGATCTATGGATTTTTTCCAGACCACCAGCAAGTATTTGCCTGGCCATGATTTGAGAACTGTTTGAATTGCATTAAGAGCATAATAAAATTGCATGCTTGAGCATTTAGACAGCAAGAAATAACGCCTTCAGGGCTGTTAGAATGCTTTAGATTTTTTTTTCCTTTCCTTTTAAAAATTTTTTAGGGCTTCTAAAGGAAAAGAGCAGTTATGTAATGCAGAGCAATTTGGTGAAGTTCTTTATTAATACATTTGTGCTTGGAAAATACTTGGAATATCCCTTATTTTGGTTGACAGCGCTTTGTGCTTACTACAGAAAAGTACAGTACGGTCCATTTGTTAAGGGACTTATGTGATATACACTGGAGGAAAGTGAAGAACCTTATCATTTCCCTATTTGCCATGTCTTTATTTAATAATTCTGTTTCTAGATTACTGATCTGTTGCCAAACTTGCATAGCGACTGTAGTGTCTGATTGCCCAGTTCATGACTTTAACGGGCAAATTAAATACAGGACATATAAAACTATTTTCAATGAGTTATACATTTAATTAGTTAAGATGATTATTATTTTTTTTAATCCCTCATGCATCTGTCAAGGTAGGACTGTTTTAATGCTATTTCATGTTTTGACTTTTCTACTTTTTCTATTCATGGTTTGGTGCTAAAATTGCTTTCATTTTTTTACTGCCTTTTAGCAAGTAAAAGAATGTCTTAGTCCGAGATAAAGTTGGAAAATATAGATAAGAAATAAAGCATTTCTTAAGTGATGAAAAAAAGAGGATTAGAAAAAAAAGTGCTAATGTTCTTTACTAAAATCTAAATAAATTTGATTTACTTACTGTAGGTTGATGCCTTGCGGTTACGATTGGAAGAAAAAGAAACTTTTCTGAATAAAAAAACAAAACAACTTCAAGACCTCACAGAAGAGAAAGGAACCCTGGCTGGAGAGATTCGAGATATGAAAGACATGTTGGAAGTAAAAGAAAGAAAAATTAATGTCCTTCAAAAAAAGGTAAGGTAACTTATGAAAGAAAATGTTGTAAAACTTTCAAGGTACATTTAAGGAAAATGTTTATTTCTTTCTTATATAGTTCTTATTTATTTCTTATAGTGTATAACTTTAAATGCATTAAAAAAATGCAAGGAGTAAGCCTGTAATAGACACGTAGTTCTCAAATATAAAATATGTGTTACTGTTTTCTGTGAAATCATTTCTATAGTATTATTTCTTATACTGTATCAGAAAAATATTAGGTACTGCAGTTTCCACAAAATTATTGGAATTAAAGTCCTAAAAGTCCTAAAAAAACTGACTAAATTTCTTATTCCTCAAAATGAGGGATTCCATTATCCTTACTAACTGATTACTACTCTTTCCAAATAATGTAAATAAAATGAGTGGGACTGCTAAAAGATTAGGATATTGCTTTTTTTCTTTGGAGACTTTTTTTTTGTGGGGGGAAGAGGAGAGTCGGGAAGGAGCCTAAATTAAGGCAATTATCTGCTTTTCCTGTGAGCTAAAGACATTAAGAAGGGAGGCTCTCTCCAAATCGCCTTATTAGTCTAATTTCTAGTTTTCCACAAATTTAGTTAACTGAATTTACTGTCTTTGGGAAGTTGGATTTGATCATTATAGTTTCCACTTGGGGGAGTGGGGATGGAATTTCCTGGAAAGGCAGCTCTGCAAGGGTTCTGCATACAGTAGTAGAGTGGTTTTTTTACTATATCCCTTTTCTCACGCTCACAAAAATATTTATGCTAGCAGGTGTGTTCTGTGTGTACTGCTCTTTATCTCATATATAAATGCACTTGTGAGCACACAGATAAATGGAGAAAAAGTTCCTGGCACCAAGTACTTTTTACTATTACTTCTCCCCTACTTATACAGACACTCAGAGAATGTCTACCCCTTACTCTTTATTATTATGTAGGTAGTTCATGTTATTGTGGTTTTTCTTCAGGTTTCGTATAGGGTTGGCCTGGTCTGGTTGTGCTTCTGTCTGTAATTTGTTAAGTGTAGTCTTTAAAAAGCCAACTCTTATTTTCCAGAAACTGAGAAGACTGCTTTTTCAGGCCCAGAGAATAAGGCCTATGGAATATGTATACTCATCCACTTGAATCTTATTTCTGAGTATTTGCCTTGTTAGCAATGCTGATGATGTAAAGATAGCAAACTTCAAGCCTTTTATCCTGCACTGAATGCTAATTAGCTTTCGACACCACTTGAGAACTTTGAATAAAAGAATGCACCTTTTCTTATGTTTTGTGTCCTAAAAATAACCCAAACAAATTGAAAATTTACAGCAGGTCTTGTATTTAGATCTTGAGGAAATGAATCAGGAGGAGCAAGGAATGTAAATTCAGTGATCAAAAATGTGTGATGAATATAGCTTCCCACAGACCTGTCAACACTATCTGTCATAGCTATATGCTCAGAAATATGTAACATAGTGTGTTTTTCTGGTTTTAATACATCATGGGTATTCTTCTTAATGAAAATAATCACTTCACTAAATCACAGAGTAAACATGTTATAGCCTTGTGAGCTCTAGTGTGCAATGTGATGAATAAATCTGGCAAACTACTTGGTGAAATCAAAAGTTAGTACTGAACTGATTCTTTAAAACTGGAAGTAGCAACTGAATTTTTTTGAGGTTTTCATGCTAGTAAATATGCTTTATCAGGGGACTTTAGTTTTTCTGCTATGGGCAAAATACTGGGTTTACTTAGAGAAGAATGAATTATGATGACTACTCAAAAAAAAAAAGAGAAGAGTAGATCATTTACATCACTTAAAAGTTAGGTGTAGATTTGCTTCTTTAAGGTATTTTTAATAACCACATGATCTTAATGTATACATTTTTAAAGTTACTCTGAGGTCACATTTTCAGCTTTGGATTATTATTTTACTTGTGCCTTGCTTCTAATATGTTTGGAGATAAATTCATCCACAGGTAACTTGACTAGAGAAAAAATATTTTCCTGCTCTGCTTCCCCTGATATTTAAATAAATCTAGAGTATGGTACTATATAGGATGTTTTTACTGTGTACTTTTTATGTGTCTGGTGTACAGTTCTGATGTAGAAAATTCTGTATGTCACCAGTGGAAATCCAGACTTTTAAATTCGCTGGGTGGGTAGTGGAAAATAAATCTACTTGTCTAGTTAACCCAAGTGTTGAACACTGTTTTTGCAGTTTTTATTAGATCCTTACTTCTCATGGTAAGCCTCCTTGTGCATCCCAGTATCCTTGGCAGCAGATGCAATCTTATATCTGGACCACAATATTTGCATGTAGAAAGGAAGATGTTCAGTGTCTGTCTGCTTTTTTTCAAGAAGCTTTTCTAGCAGTAGTGCCTTTCTGCTCTCAATAATTTTATCCTCACTTCATGAAGTTATGTGTCCCAGGGCATTCATACCTCATAGAGTCTTTATGTTCTGTCAAAAGGTCCTTTTTGACCATAGGCAGATTGTTCATTCACTCATGTGTTATTTCAGAAATATGTTGGACTATGCGTTGTAGTAATTCCTGGTGCTGTAGTATTCTTATTGTAATATTTTTGTACAGTCATTTTCCAGGGTTTTTCAGGTAGCCTAGTAGTGGATGATGTGCTTTAAGAAAAAGATTGTCTGATGTACCCCCCCCCCCCTTTTTCTTTTTTCAAGTTTTTTGCAACAAGACCTTTCCAATAGCAACCATATGTAAAAATTTATTTTGATAGAAAATTATTTAATATATATCAATTGCAGTAATTTTATCCTTTACTTGAGTTGAATTATGCTTTTATCCTTTACTTCTTGCTGGATTTGTACATGCCTCTTGTACTCCTCCAGTTTTTAATTATATTCTCCTTCTGACCTTTTGGCCACTTCTTCCACTGTTTTTTTCGCTTTGAGTGGTGGCAGACAGACATTTGTGTGTTGAGCATTTGGGAATTAATTTATCCTCATCATGAACATATATGTGGAGAATTCAGTGTGTGGGAAACAGTGACTGTTTCATATGACACTTAGGAGGTGAAACAATTACTGGGCCCTCTAGTGGATTGTCCTGCCTTTACATACCTTCTTGCAGGACAGTTGCCCTGGTTTCTGTCTTATTCTCATGAAAACCCATCTGAAAGTGAAGGATTTGCTTCTAGTTCTTCTTCCTAAGTTCTCTCTAGACATTAGATTCTTCTGACTATAAGATTATAATGATTGTCTCCATTTCCTTTTTTTTCTGTGCAGGGACAAATTTTATATCTGTGTATTTTTATTTACTTTTGTAAATAAACAACTTAAAGAGTTGTGAATAATCAGTTTAGTGCTTCATTTGTTATGCAAGATAGATGCGTGGATCTCTCTTCACTTGCCTGAAGTGCTTCACTCAGCCTAAAGGAATATTTGTTTTTATGGTTGTAGTACTGTAATTGAAGAAGGAAGAATTTATATATAGTACTTAAAAATATTTCTGTCAGTATTAATCTGAAACTGAGTAGGAAGGAATATGTAACTTGGAGACATGTGATTTCTAATTATAGATGTCTCGTGTGTACATTACTATCATGGGCCATGTTGAAAAATATGAAGGAGACCAAACCAAACCCAGGAAAGCTTCCTTTCAAAGTTGGAAACCAAAACTGGGAAGCTCCCTTTCTTCTCCTTTCTGGATAGCTGTTATACTTGAAGGACAAGACAAGTTCTGTTGAGGGCTCTCTACCAAAGGTGTGGAAGAAACAAAAACATTGGCAACAAAAGAGCTGTGGTGAGTTCCAGAGGATGGCATAGGAACATGCATGAGACAACAAGTTGCCGAAAAAGTAATGGTATAGAGAACGAGGTAATGATGCAGTGTCCTTCCATGCAGTGATTTTGGTGTAATTTTTGACCAAATTGAAAAACCACTACAGTGTTCAGTAGAATTTGCAGGCTTAAGAGAGGCCCAGCAATGGAACAGCGTGCATTAAGAGGATTTGGATGAAGGTAGATTGGCATGGAGTAATAATAAACTTATGTCAACGTCAGAGGTGCAATATTACTTAATATTTCTTTCTTTTAGAATCTTTGGCACCACTGTTCCATTTTAGTGCCAGTAAAGTTGGGTATGCTGTTTTAATAGCCTTGTTTAACCTGGCAAAGCTAGTCTTACACCTCATATCTGTCAGTTTAGCATGCAGAGGGGCAGACCTCAGAAATCTTTATGTATTTCTTTCAAGAACATGCAAGTTCTATGAATATGGCCGAGTTGTAGGCTGAAGAGTAGAAGTGCTGTACTTGATGATTCTTTCATGTCCCTTTTTTGATCCCAAATTTCCTCTTTCATACAGTGGCTATACCTGATATGTTTTGTCCTCTAGGAATCTACAGATATTTTCAAAGCAATTATATACTTTGAAGTATGAGTCTTGGTGTTGAAAACAGTAGCCGTTGAGACAAGAACAGCATAGAGGTTGTAGACCTGGATCATATTAGGACAACAGCTTGTGGAAATTCTTTTGTGGGGACTATAAAAGAACACCATGTAAAGGGGGCTAATATAATATTCTACTTTGACTTGCAACATAACTTTTCATGTAAAATGTTGCAGTTTCCATCTTTAATAGTTTAAGTTTTGTGATTGATGAAGTGCTACATGACGGAGGGCTCTAACCTACCAGCTAATTAGCATTTGTAGGAAATATCATAAAGTCTTAGTTCTCATGTAATAATTGGAATCTGTACTTGGAGTGGCTGGACTGTGCACACTAGGTGATATTGTCCAGTTCATGTTAAATTAAAATGTGTTGTACAATTAATGGTATACATTACTGTTAGCTCTCTTCTAGAAAAGGAAATTTACAAATGGTCAGATTGGGAGTATAATAGCATAAAAAACCGAGTCCCAAACTTTTGGTAAGAAATTTGCATCAGTATTATTGCTTTATGCAGGAATTCTTGCTGAGAATGCCACTGAAATGGAAATTCCTGAATCTGGAATGGTCCAGGAAGATGTAAGAGACCAATTTCTTTCATTTGATCTTATCAATCAAGTAGAAAGTGCAAGCATACTGTTAATAGAAGATGCCTTTGATGCCTTTGATTTTTTTTTCTATGGTTTAATCAGTTGGTAGCATAATTTCATAATCCTGTAAAGGGGTCATGATGGCATGATGAAGGACTTTATTATTAATGTCATCAAATTCTATCAGAACACTGTAAATAAACTGTTACGAGAACTGGGGTTTTGCAATTGCCAAATCAGAATTCTGTTATATTTCTGGAGTGAGGCAACAAATTCTGAACTAATTAGTTGTTCTGTAAAACAGCCCAATGTTCTGACTGCAGATTGCCAGTGTTAAAAAAAATTAGGAAGTCATTTTGGTGTAACATGAAAGTTTTGGTATTTCAAAGCTGCTATGATGACTATTGACTTGTGTATTACATTAAGAAATGTTTCTTTTAATAATATATGCCCACTTTAAGGATACAGGATTTACTGTAGTGAGTATTAGAAAATTGTACTTTGGCTGCTTATGCTTGCAGCTTTGGCAAATCATGTTATGTTATTCAGTGACATAACTGAATGTCACTGAAAGTGACATTTGAACTAAATATAGCCAATTGTTCATCCAGGATTGTGGTGTTAGTGATATCAATATATTGTCAAAAAAATGGATCCTCAATGATTCTGCAGAATAAAATGCAGCCCTGGGACCCTTAAACTTTGCATTTGGTACACATCAAGGCTATCTAATTAGTAATTAGTACAGAATGAGAGGGAATGGCTTCAAGCTCCAACAGGGTAGGTTTAGACTAAATATTAAGAAAGAATTTTTCACAGAAAAAGTGGTTGGGCATTGGAATAGCTTTCCCAGGGAGGTGGTTGAGTCATTTAGATGTGGTGTTTGGGGATATGGTGTAGGGGAGAACTTTGTAGAGTAGGATAGATGGACTCAATGATCCCAAGGGTCTTTTCCAACCTAAATGATTCTATGATTCTAAATAATGCAGATAAAACTCAAGCCTAACCAGTGCAGCTGTTTGGATGCTCTTGGCCTGTACTGAGATGCTGTGAACAGTGTCATTAAGTTCAGAGGAAGTGATCATTTTCACTTTCATTTAGCATCTTTAATATCCCATTATTTGTAACACATTGCACTTCTAAGTTTTTACAGATTATAACTGGTCAGTAAAAATAGTGACTTTATATAGGTTCACTTAGTGAAGCCAACCTGAATGATCATCCAGCCTAAAACCATAGCTATGACTTTAGGTAAGTCCTTGCACCTTGAAATCTATGATCATTGTAAAATTTTCCAGACTGTGATCGAATCTACTATCTTTTCCAAAAAACTTGCTACCTGCTGAAGCCAGAAGCTCAGCGTTTTGTTTATTTCCCCTCCCGATGACCTGCTTATTCCTGCTGCTTTTGTTTAAGTCTATGTTTCAAAAGGAGAATAATTGGATTACATGCTTCTGCTTACTGACATATTTGAAAGTAAGCACTTACCTTTATAAGAGAAAATTGCTGAGTTCTTAAAATGAAGTTTCATGAGATTACAAAATTTAAAAACTGTTTTATCTAACAACAGTTCTGTAAATGTAGTAATTTTTTAATATCAGGTATATTGTAAATCATGGACCCTTAAGTAAGTGAAGAAATATTGACTGCACCTGGTCTTGTTGTTAAAGTTGTTTGGAGAGCTGCTTATAATAATCATGTCTAAATAGGTCTCTTTATCAGTTGCAATTGACAAATTCATGAAATGGCTGGAGATGTTTGGTACCAGGTGTTTGTAAGAATTCAGAAGCATCAGTAGGTTTCAGTATAAGTAGCTGAAACTGCAAGCATGTCTTAGTTTACAGTAATTATTCCCCCAGTGGGAGGGGAAAGCCTTTGGGAAGGCTTTCACTTATTTGTCAGAATATATTAAAAGAAGCAATGTGTATTTGGTTTTTAAAGAAACAGGGGGCAGCTGTAGTTGGTCAAACTAGTCTGGTTCATGTACCAGGAATATACATCTCTGAAGAGGTAACAAAGGAACCTATTTGCTTGCAAGTTTGAAAATTCTTATTGTATTTTAAAATCCTAAGAGTAAAAAATAATTATTTGTCTGCCTTTGCATGCCATGTATGGAAAACTGAGCATTTTGGATATATCTTTTCATTCCTTTATAAGCTATAGGGTAAGACACTGTTAATGAAAGTGAAAAAAGTACTACATGTTTGAAGAAATGGGCTGAAATAAGAAATAAGTGCTTTGAAGAGATGCGGTCCTATATTTCTGTAGTTTTTAGCACAGTAGTATGATATGATTACAACATACATTACTGTGTCCAGCTTTGGAGTCCTCAACACAGGAAGGCCATGGAATGGGCCCAGTGGAGGGCCACAAAGATGATCAGAGGGATGGAGCACCTCTCCTATGAGGACAGGCTGAGAGAGCTGGGGTTGTTCAGCCTGGAGAAGGCTCCAGGGAGACCTTATAGCAGCCTTTCAATATCTGAAGGGAGCCTATAGGA
>BJBW01017816.1:6772-16947 GCA_004320125.1 Scolopax mira | reverse complement strand
TTGTCTCCCCTCTGCAGCTACAGGCCTTACAGCTACCGGCATTTTGCACCTCCCACGACGCCCTGCAGCACGGACGTGTGTGACAGTGACTATGCCCCCAGCCGAAGGGTCACGGCAGCCACGGCCAAGGGCTACACCAGTGACTTGAACTACGACTCGGAGCCCGTCCCCCCGCCACCCACCCCACGCAGCCAGTACCTGTCGGCGGAGGAGAACTACGAAAGCTGCCCCCCTTCCCCCTACACGGAGCGGAGCTACTCTCACCACCTCTACCCACCGCCCCCCTCCCCCTGCACCGACTCCTCCTGAGGGGCACCCCCACCCCGTCCCCCGCCTGCGCCGGGAGAGTGTAAATACAGAATGTTCTATTGGGGAGGGGGGAGGGAGCTCTCGGCGAAGGATGAGGTAGGACAGTGTACAGTTAAATGTTATTAAATGGGGTGGAGGAATAGTGAAGATATTTGTACAGAAGTTTAAAAAAAAAAAAAAAGGATATTTATATATTTTCTTAAACAGCGACTGCTGCTTGTGCCATAAGAAGAAAAAATTTTTGTATAAAAGAACCCAGACGTTTGTACAAAAAGCTTTTATTTTTGCAAATGGAACACAAAAACATGCCTTAATCCAGTGAAGTGACTGAGCACATAAGGAAATGGAAGGACCGGGATGTGTTACTTGTCCAGCGAGGTGAGATGTGGGGTTTGTCAATACCAAAAATGTTTAAAGTAATTAATAATAAAGAAGTCAGTCTTAGAGCAGCATACCATAGATACTTGGAAGTAGCCAAATAACCTCTATGTTAACTACAGAGGGCCAGCAACTAAAGTTAAACTTGAAAACGCAGTCAGGACAGATATTAACCTTACACAAAGGGCTTTGTTTTCTACAGGAATACAGCGATCGTAGCAGTGGATCCAGAAAAACAATCACACGCTTTTTTAAATGAATACACCTCTGTTTCTCCTTAATGCATTTACCAAACTAGAGCGTTTAGAGCTCTCTCCTTGCTTCTGGAATGTCAATGAATTTTGTTGGGAATATTTTAAAGTTTGCTTTTTTTTCCTTTTTAGCTTTTCCTGTCTCTTCTGCATCCTTTCTTCCTGCCTGTGTCACTTTAAATCATGATATCCTATTTAAAGTACTGCTAGAACTAGGTTGCTGTAACTTCTTTTGCTTTGGTTTGTCTTTTTTTTTTTCTTCTGCTAATTAGCCCTGTCATACTATACGTTACCTTCTTCATTTTGCCAGAGCAGTAGGGTTCTGTTTTGTACCACGTCAGTACGATTTTCACGTAATTGACAAGGGTAATTATGCATATACCTGAATGATTTTTAGTCCCTTGAAAAAGAAAACCTTATTTTGACCTAGTGCCCACAAAATGTCAAATATTTTTATATCACATATAATATAGACTGCATATTTATAAACTATAAATTTAACCATGGATTGTTAGTTTTACTGTAAATTAATAATATATCCTTGCAGTACTTTCAGTGTATATTGATATCACAGTATACAAATCATATATATATATAAAAATATATATATTATTTTTTCCTAGTAAGGAAGCATTTAACCTTCAGTGGAGCAACTGTCCATAAAAAAGAGAAATAGATGTTTTGATCATTGGAAGGGGTTCCCGTGCTGTATTAAGTGCTCATGATTTCTTTGTGTTGGGTAAAGCCAGTTTTGCTCAGTATGATTTTGACATACCTCCTCTTTTTGCATGATGTGAGTTTAATACTTTAGTATTAACCGCTGCGAATGTCAAATTTTAAGATATTCTTAACCAAACCATTTTATATTCGCATCTCTATTTTTGTATATTATCATATTTAGCCCCTTCTCCTGTCAGCCTCGCCGTGGCGATTTGGACAGGGAGAGTATATAATCAAGTGAAAACGTTGTTTGTGTAGGTTGAGGGGCAACTGAGGATATTATTGACTCCTCTGACTCCAGTGCAGTGTTTCGAACTTGCTGTGACTGCAGTGGAGCTCACAGTATACCTGATCTTAGATGGCATTATGCATTTGCACCTTCTGTTGACATCAAATCCATTGAAGGTGCTCCATGCCTTCAAGGACTGTCCCTCTGGGTCTTCTCTGTCAAAACAAAGGTGCCGAGGAGCTTTTGGGCATAGTGTGGCTGTAACAACCCTTCAGAGGTGCCGTTCTCCGTTGCTTGTTTCCCAGCCAGTTTCAGCTGAAAGAGAACTGATGTGAAAGTGTGGTGTGGGCTTTCATTCATGCTCTTGGCAGAATTAGTGACAAGTCATTCGTGCTAGTGCTGCCGCTCCCCTGGAGAGCTAGGGCCTCACTGGGGTTCAGCTCCAAGGAGAACCGTGGCATTGGGATTCCAGCGGGAATAAGGGGTCTATCTTGTGGTCCAGGATACCTGAGGAAACTTTAAAAAGCCCTGGTGGTCTCCAGGCTGCTGCAGTTGATCTCTGGATCTGGCACACTAAGGGGTTTCTTGCCCAGCTTCATTCTAGGTATCTAGGAATCGCGGTAGCTGTTCTTCTGGCTCTTCCTTGCTGGTGAAGAAGCTTGTTTGTGTTCTCCAGCAGGATGGATGTTGAGGAACTATATGTGAACTATAAGGGAACTCAAAACCATTTATATGAAGGGGGGGGGTGTGTCGGGGCAGGGGGTGTTGAGGCTGGCACGCCGATGAGAATTAGAAACTTCTCTGTTGTTTACATTTTTTTCACGTGCAGCATTCCGTGTGGGGTTCACATGTGGAAACTTGCACTAATGAACTCAGAAGAATATTGCATTGTTGTATCTCAGTCCAAGTGCTTGTACTGCGATGGCAATGGTCTCTTCTTGCAAAATACTTTTTTTTCAGTGTGTCAATTTCTGTTTGAAAAACTCTTAAGGTGGTTGAGCTTAAGGAGTGGTATCCTCTTTCTGGTGCAGTTGGACTGCCTCACTGAGGCTTCCTCTTGGAGGGCACTTCCTGCAGGTAAATTCCTAAGTGTGTTAATTACAGCGAGGGTTCTTTAGAAGAAAAACTTTCTCTGCATATGGATCGTGCTGCCTCCCTTCTGCCCTCATTTACACCCATGTGTAACTCAAGTGAATGGGCTAAACCCAGCATTCAGTCTCAGATTTGACCATATCTTTTTGATACGTACATTTCAGTTTGTGCATCAGGTATTTTGAGTGATCTGCCTCTGAGAGGCTCACATGAAGAAGGGGAAAGTGGATAGACTTATGGTTTTCCGCTAAAGATGACCAGCATAGAGAGCAGGCTGTTTCTCATCTGGACTAACCAAAGAATTTATTTAGTGGGAAGCTGTGATCCTCCTTTGCAAGTACATGTATTTTCCCAGTAAATCTAGAGTAAAATTTTGCAAGAGTTGATGATCTGTGAAGTTCCTCTTGGGCTGATCTCCAAATTACAACAGCATTGATGCATCTTGCACACCTGACAAGTTCCTGTGTGGATGCACCAGGGATAGACCAATGGAACATTGAGACTGAACGACTCTTCTCTGTTCCTCTCTGCCACTGAGCCAGTCCTGATTCCTATTCCCTCCTTCTCTCAGCACAAGGATCATGCTTTCTCCCACTTCTCAAATTGCCTGAGATGTTAGGACTGTAGGTAACACACAGGTCAATTCTGGAGGTTGCCAGAGTGGGTTTGTAGAATTAGCATGGAAGTGGTCTCGTTGATGTCAATGAAACTGCTCCTTGTCTTTTAAACTAAGCACAAATGCCCTTATCTTACAGCATCAGGGACATGCCCAGGGAGTTACTCATTGTGCACTTTGTCCTCTCTGTAGACACCTGGGGAGCATTCCTAGCTGGCTGCCTGGCAGTGGAAATAGCTGGCACACTCAATCAGGAAAGGAACAGTCCTTTGTAGTTTAAAAAAAACCCAACTAAAACTAACCCCAGACAAAATAAAAAAGGACATCACAGCATAATTTGTTGAAAACTGACCTTTGTATGTTCAGCAGGAGCTTAGCGTGTTTAAATGGCAACACTAACAGGACCTGCTCTTGCCTTTGGAAATTAGACCTGCCACGTGGAACCGCGTGCGTTTCACACCTTACAAAGGAGCACTCCTCATTTCTCCTCTGCTTTTGGACACCAAGGTATTTATTTGAAAAGCACTTAGATACGATAAATGGAAAACGCACATGGCGTTTGTATTTGAAATAAAGAACAGTTTCCATGAATATAAATTCATTCATCCTGTGCACATACATTAAGTGAAATATTTACAATAATGCACAACATGCAAATGAGCCAATTGATATCAAAGGGTTCATTTTGCTGTGGGTTGTAACTTTCAGTACTGTAAATTCCAGATTACAAGCGTACAAGTATATTTATGGAGATATCTTTGATAATGTGAATTTACCCAAAGCTTTCTCTCGTGCATATACATTTACATGCCCCCGTTGGCAGACTCAGCCTCCCTGCCTTCCAGAGTGCTACTGCTGGATGCTGTCCTGCTGCCTCATGTAAGATGGGCTTCTTATGGCCAGTTTGCAGGACAGACACCAGAATGCTTTAAACCCAAATAGTTAATACCGTGTCGTATCAGACAGGAGAGGAAGCACATTCTTTCTATATTGTTCTCCTGTTTATACTGTTCCCCTAATTTTGGAGTCCATTCTGCAGATGAGTAAAACTTCTGTTTCTTGTAGATGCATAATAATCAGTCTGTTGTAGACCTAGCATAATAATGAAGAAATTTGCAGCCAACCTGTGTGACGTGGCGGGCGCTACAGTCCACACTGTACAGTCCCACAGCGACGGTGCGTGCAGAAGAATCCCCATTATTGCACTAAGGGGCTTGGTGGAGACATAGTCTCCTGTTGTGCATCGCCTCTCTGTTTATTAGAGCCCGTTCTCTGGAAGTGGCTTGACTGGTGAGTCTTAAACACAGATTCATTTGTTGTACTTTAAAGCAATTAGGCTTGTGCTAAGATGGAGGAAAGGCCACTGTCTTGAATATTGAGTATTGCCATTCCTTATTGCTTGGCAGATCTCCTCAAATTAAATCATTACTAGCATTCTGGGGGGAACTACAAGAACTCCCCGGTCACATATGCTGTTGAATTGAATGACTTCTTCAAAATATCTCTTAAGAAGTAATCAATCACTTCTTTTTCCACATTTTTGTCTGGAGTGCATTTGTCGCGCAATATTTTTAAAGACAGAATCTGTTCTTGAATATCTGCTGTGCGTGTAGCAGATTGTTATTTCTACAACAAAATTTAAAAAATAGCTGTTTCATTGGGTGCAGAAGTAATTCGAACATAGTTATTCAGAAATTACTTTCTTAGCCTTGAGATTTATTTTTTTTTAATTGCATTTTCATGGGGTTATTGCTTGAAAATTAACCTTTAACTTAAATGGCAAGTGACAGATATACCTTGAAAATAAGTTGGGGATGATCTAATACCTTGGAAATGGATCCTATTTCTAAAAGAAGTCAAACAAGATACAGTAGTCAGTAGTCATCCAAAATGGGGCATTTTCTTTCCTTTCCATCTTTAAAAAGGACAGCTCAGGGGGTGATGCCAGTGTAACATTTACGTAGGGACTGGGTGATCCACTCCAACTCCGGGCAGGGTAAGTAAACTGTCCATATTCCATTTTGGGCCAGGGATTGTCTGAGTAGCACATAGGGCGATTGCAATGGTGAGACCATGGTGAGCTCTCTTCTTTCCCCTCTTTTAAATGAACAAGGGGCAGCTTTGAAGTCTGATTAAAATGGCTGTAGCCTTAAGCCAGGCAGTTAAAGAGTCAGGGAGGCAAAATGGAAGTGTCTTTTTGTAAAGAGGATACCACCAGGCTTAAGCTGAACTAGCCTTGTTTGCAAGTGAAGGATCTGGTGCTGCTTTCAGATTTTTAATCTTGTTTTTGTTTTGTTTTGTTGGGGGTTGTTTGTTTTGTTTGTTCTTTTCTTTTTTTTTTTTTTTTTTTTTGTAAGCTTTAATCACTGTTTGTCATTGTCTTAAAGCCAGCTGGTGTCTCTTGTTCATCAACTTTGGTACGATGGTGCTTTGCAAGGATGTATTTATATTATAATGACCAACATTTGGTCAGCCCTATTCACTTATTCACTAACTTTTTTTTTGTAAAATAAAGTGCTTTACTTGTAAGGTGTATATAAACCTTGTACAAAAATCCTTTCCAATTATTACTATAAACTGAGTTGTAACAAATGAAATGTTGATTTTTATAATAAAACTAAGAGTGAAAAAGGAGAGGTACTCTTCATTTTATCTCAGCATCTGGAGGACAGGTAATTAGAGGTAGAAGTCCGAGTGTGTCTTTGCTCTTTGTAAAAGCCAGAATGTGCTCAGTTTTCTGATGCTGTAGGCAGACTCTGCAAACCCTGATGCTTCCCTGAAACACTGAACAGCTGACTTCAAGCAGTTCTGTTGATTTCTGTTGTTCTGCAATGAATCTGGATGCGTTTTAGAGCTACAAGTCTCCATTATTGATCACTTAGATTGGTTTACAGGATAATACAAACCAGACCATTTTACCAAATAAATCCTTACCAGACTAGAGATGCCTGGTGATTATTTTGGAGACAGCTGATCTTTAAATCTGTGTCAAAATGTTCACAAAGAGAAAAGTTTTTAACTTTGTAAAAGAAATTCCCCACCCCCCATTGCTGTAACAAGTAAGTGGATAGGAAGCAGTTGTGAATTTAAACGTTCAGCATAGGATTTCCCACTCTCTGCTTGCAGACATTGGTTGGGGAAAAAAATGTGGCTTTGTATTACTGTTGAGCTGGCTCTACTAAGATTCTTTTACAGCTCATTTTTCTCCACAGAGGCACAGAGAAGCCATGTCTCACTGCCCACCCGTATCAGTAAAACAGGGCCTACATTTATCAGTCTCACATCATAAGATAAATTCACTCCTTCTCAGCTAACGTGCAATGCTTATTTTATTTCAAGATCCTATATTTATTCTACCTTGGAAAATGAGCCGTCAGCCTGGAGCTGCTGGGTGCTGCGTTTTTCTCTAAAAATGCCAGTTTTGAGTTGCTGCTGGGCTACAGAAGGCTCACCAGCTGGTAACCATTTTTTTTGGTAAGTGATGGTTGCTGCCTTTCTACACAGCCCGTGCAGTTGTAATAGGGCAGAAGTTTGTGTGTTGCATTCATGTTGTTTTGGATTCCCTGAATCTTAGTCTTTTCCAGATACAGCTGTTAAGCATCAGGATGCATCTCAAATGCAGTTCTTGATGGTGCATACCAGAGAGGGGGTATGGATGGACACCACAAAGAGCAGGATCAGCCACTTGAGTTAAATCTTGAAAAAAAAACCAGACAACAAGCAATACTCTTTAAAGGGAGAGTGTAGCCTGGGAAATAGAAGTTATGTTTCAGCTGCAGCTCCACCATGTGTCTTACCTGTGGCAGTTATCAAGGCCTCCAGAGATGGCAGAGCTGCTGAAATCATCTTTTCCAGGCACCAAGGGGCAGCAGGAGAGGAGTAAAGGACACTGGGGTATTTTCCATCATTGAAAAAAAAATATATATATTCCCTGCCTGTTTGAGAAACGACTGCTTGGAAGTCTGAAAAAAATTGGTTTCCTTTGTATGATTCTGTGTCCTCCTAGAGGTTCCTAGAGTGTGTGGGGGATAAACCTCCTCACGCAGCTGGTAAAGGGCCGACCAGGGAAAGTGCCCTCCTGGACCTGCTGTTTGTGAACAGGGAAGACCTCGTGGGGGAAGTAAAGGTTGGAGGCCATCTAGGGCACAGTGACCATGAGATGATTGAGTTCTCAATCCTTGGAGAAACAAGGAGAGGGGTTACTAAAACTGCCACCTTAGACTTCCAGAGGGCAAACTTTGATCTGTCAGAAGACTGCTGGACCAAATCCCTTGGGAGGCTGCCCTGAAGGATGTAGGAGTCCAGGAAGGATGGACATCAAGAAAGAAGGAAGGAGACCAGCCTGGCTGAATAGGGACCTTTTGCTGGCTCTCAGAAACAAAAGGAGAGTCTACAACCTTTGGAAGAGGGGGCAGGCCTCTCACGAAGACTATGAAGAGGTAGTGAAGTGGTAGTGACCACTGGTGGGCGGTCACAAGTGGTGTTCCCCAGGGCTCAGTGTTGGGACCATTTCTGTTTAACATCTTCATTGATGATCTCGATAAGGACATAAGGTGTATCGTCAGCAAGTCCCAAGTTAAGCGGGAGCCTTGGTCTGCATGAGGACAAGGAAGCTCCTCAGAGAGACTTGGATAGGTTGGATCAACGGGGCCAACATTAATGGTATGAGCTTCAACAAGGCCAAGTGCCAGGTCCTTGGGGACATGTGGCTGGAGCTGCCTGGCAGCAAAGGACCTGGGGGTTCTCATTGACAAGCGGGTGAATGTGAGTCAGTCATGTGCACACGAGCAGAGGTGACAGCAAGGGCTGGAATCCTGCCATTAATTTTGTACTGGAGGAGAGAGAACATGCTGTGCTGTTGTTTTGGTGGTGGAGAGAACCCTGCATACAAACAAGATTATTTTTTTTTTTTTATTTTTTTTTTGGTCCACAAGCATTGGCAGCCCTTCCCTGAGAAAGTGGGGATGCGAAATCGCACGCTGGTTCCTGGAGGGGAACTGCTGAACGTGTTTAACCTGTTTTCATGGAGAAGGTTTTGTACCCAGCCAAGAAACCTCAGTGTGGGAATCGGGGCAAGCTTGCTCCACCTCTGCTGAAGAGCAGGCACCTGCCAAGGGGACCTTGCTTCCCCCTGTATCACACCCACCATGCGCAGCAGCTATTCCTGCATCCCCCTTCCTGGTGCATCAGGAGCAAGGTCTGTGTTGCTGGATTTAGGGACTTTTTTTAAAAGTAAAACAAATTTCTCCTGTAGAAACTGCATGTCTGGGTAAATAAGCTTCACCTTGCCCTTGGGCACCCAAGATCTGTGATGGCAGCTGAAGGAAAAATCCCTGAAAGCTCCCGAGCGATGGGGAGCTGTGGGCCCTCTCCTGCTTGCACCCTCTGGTGCATAAAGGAAGGGCTCAGTAGGAAAGGTGCGACGCTGGGGTCCCCTGGCTCGTGAGGCACCGCAGTGATGATCCCACCCCAGCTCTGCTTTCCCAGCAAGATACGTTTTTCATGAGTTTAAGGGGAACGCTCTGCAGAAACCACGACGTTTGCTTCTCTGAGGACACGTAAAAGAATATCATTTGGCTCTGACGAGAGGGAAGGATTTCAGGTGGTAAGTGTTTTCCACTTGTTGGCGTTGCCAAAATTCTTAGCCCGGTCTCCTTGCCAAGAAACCAATAACCACTTTAACCTGCAGAGCACCTGTGACCCAGGTGCCCAAGGGACCCGCCACCAAGCTTCCCCTGTGTCACCCTGAGCCACACAGCAGTTTCAAACCAGTGATGATCCCTGCTGGTGGTTTGCTGGGCTACAGGTGGCTCTGATGGCTACTGGGGTGCCGGTGGTCCGAGGTAGGGCATCCGTCTGTCCCAGGAGGAAACCAGAAGCCTTCCCCTGCAGCTCAGAGCTGCTCCCAGTTGCTGTGTAAGGAACAAGTAGGAAAAGATTGTGGGTCAGAGATGGGCAGGGAGGAGCGATGCGGCTGGAAGGAGTGTGGGGAGGGAGGAGAAGGCGCAGTGGCGTGTAGTGTTTGTGCTCTGGGCCCCTCAATTCCTCTCTGGGGATGTGCACGGAGGGGAACTGGGGCATAAAAAAAAGAAGAAAGGATGTGTGTGGTGGGAAGCGTCCTGGAAGCGTGTGGCAATAGAAAGGATAATGTTAGAGGTGGCTCTCTGAAGTTGCTCAGGAACACAGCGATTGCTCTTCAGCTTCTATGGGTGATCAGGAAATATATATATATATAGGAATAATTCGGTAAGAATGGAGAAAAGAAACAGGTTGGATAGTTCAGGATGAAGAGCCAGAAGAGTCTGATTGAAAAGCAGGGAAGCTGGTTTTTCTTGCACCCCCATTTCTTTTGCTAGAATGAAATAATCATTAAGGGGCCTGATGCATGTGGGGCCAGACAGGACCAGCTTAGGAGGGAGCAGAGGAGAGAATTTAAGAGAGGCCTCTCCTACCATCCCACAGATAAACACCCCCCTTTCACAGAATCACAGAATGATGTTCCAGACCTTAGAGCAGCTTCCAACATCTGAAGGGAACCTCTGGAGAGCTGGAGAGGGACTCTTTGTCAGGGAGTGCAGTG
>BJBW01017814.1:0-11345 GCA_004320125.1 Scolopax mira | reverse complement strand
AAAACAAAACTATCTATAGCCAAATATTCCAAACAGGTAATGAAGGCAAGAGGCGTTTAGTTTAGGGCTTGATCAACCACCCGTGGCAGTGTACAGAAAAGCTCTGGTTGTTTTTTGTTGTTTTACCAAAGGAGTATAGTTTGGTTGTGTGTAAGCAGGTTGAGAGATGCTCCACAAGAGCTCATTCATCTTTTTACTGTAGAAGAGACTTGTCCAACAGGGTGGGAAAGGTGTCCAGAGACAGCAGTCAAGCCTGTGAGTTCAGAACCCACTGGACATGCTGCGATGGGAATGTCCATAATATCCATGGAGTCCTTTGTAATTCTGAATCTGGGTGGCAGCTCTGCGGTTAGCTGTGTTCTCTTTCAGTGCCCTTACTGAACACACACTTTTTAGGCTGGAATAGAAACCCTTATTCACAAAACTGGTTCACTCGGGATTTTTAGGGGAGGACAGCTTAGATCTCGGGCTGGATTCAGACCATCTAACTCAGGCATCTGGCTGAGACCTGAGCTTGGGAGTAGTCTCGTGTGGAGACTGTCTGACATCTGCAGATGTCTCACTCCTTCATATTACAGTGTTTCTAGGGCAGCCACTTTCCTAAATTAGGGACCTCTGGAAAGTACAGCCTGTTAGAGGAATGACATTGGCCTTGGCATTAGGAGACCTGTGACCTATTGCTACTTTTCTGTTGGAGACATTACATGTACAAACTTAAACAAAGTCAATGTTTTCGTTCAAGTTGATACACTTCAGATTTTTTCCAAGGTCTTATTTAAAAGAGCTCATTTTTTCCTTTGGTAAGATGTGATTGTTAAACAAGGAGAAAGAATTTCAGTGAACGATACAGGTTGTCAAAGGTGGCATTTCAAAATGTTCAAAAATACTCCTGAAAATGGATTATAGTTACCCAACAGTTTCCTCAAGAAAAATAGGGAATTAATTAAAAAATGACATGCTTTTCATGTACTCAAATATTTCATTTTTGTATCCATGAAGTCACTTAGTCTGCTTTGTTTCAAGTTTTAGCATTTGTAGAGAGGATTACAAATTTAAAACTTCCAACATTCTAAATTGTAAAATGAGTGATTATTTTAAATTCTGTTTGAAAAAAATGAGTTAGAATATTTTACTTATTTAGAAAACCCAAATTTTCTTACAAATGTTTGAATTAATGAATTTTTCCTGTTGAGCAATTCTGTATTCTGAATTTAAACTGCCATTGAATATTCAGTTGGTATATTTTATTGTTGTAATTGTAGAGCAGAGGCAGTTAACTGGGATCCTTCATAAAACCTATCCAGTCAAAATATCAGAGCACTGAAGTGGGTTGAGGTTACATTAGAAAGCACTTGTCATATTCAAGATTATTGGCAGAGAAAAGAAGATGAAAAAAATAAGTACTACCATGTGATGTATTCCCAGTTGTAAGCTTCAGGTATTATTCTATGTATTTGACATCATTTGTTCTTCTATAGTCAGTCATGTATGTTGGATTTATGCAAGCTGAGTGAGAACATTTCAAGAAAATACTACTTTCAGGTGGAGTGGTTTTCTGTGTTTGAAGTTAAGGATGATAATTGCCTGGTGTTTTTAAGCACAGGCAGTATTTGGTAACTGTATAATAATTACACTCATATCTTCTAGTTCCCTCTGTTCTCACGAGCCAGCCCTTGACACTTTGTGTGCACGTTCCTGTTGTCTGCCTTGTGTCAGAAAACGCATGTAAAATGCTACCGAGTCTGACACCTACTTTGTCTCCAGTGTTTTCCTTGTGTAAATACCCAGCTGCAGGGAAAGAGGAAACATCTCTCCTGCTCCAAACAAAACCTCCAGCTTTCTGGAGGTTATGCTCAGTTGAAGTCAATGAAAGGCAATATAACTGGGCTCGTTTTGGGTGAGATAAACGGGTGTGAGAAAGTCTGAGAGATGAACTTAGATCTTTTTTGGTGAAAGTTTATGGCAAGTAAGATGCATAGATGGAATGAAATTAACCCCACTGAATTGAAATTAACTCTCGATTCATGTATGAGGGATTGCTTTTTTTTTTCATCTAGTTTTATGGACAACATTGAGGTTTCCACTGTCTCAAAGTCCTAAGAGCAAGCTTTTGTCTCTTGGGCAGCTCAAGTGAAAAGAGACACTGTTCTAATTATGAATGAAGAGTTCAAAATTTAACTTTAAAAAGTTATAAAACTTTTATAAAACAGTTATAAGAAACTAAGCTCTGCCCATTTGTATTGCAATATTCTAGAAAAAATCACTCGCTAAAGATTTTCAAACACAGAAGCATGAGAAGATAATGTCCTTTTTTGACATGCTTTACCTTTGCAAAGTTACTGGGCTGTTGACAGGTACAACAAGGCATGTGCTATGCTTACATGCTATTAGTGCTCTAGGCTGGGAAAAATGTCTAATGCATTGGCATATCTGACAATTTAGGGTATTAGTTAACAGTAAGGCTCTGTAAATAGAGTGAATTTTAGCTACAACTGCTGACTTGAGCAATCAGTCAACATCTGCAATATAGAGTTGAACTGTATAAGAAATGTTTATGCTATAGAGATGGAAGTTGGCCTTATACAGTGTGTATGGTTCAGACTGAGAGCAGTGGTAATTGCAATATATTGAAGTTTTGCATTGTAATAAAAATAGAGACCATTAGTGGATACCATTTATGTCATTAGTATTTAGTGGCTGTGTGTTGCAGCTTTTTTAGTGCTCATAAAACTGTCTCTGCTTGCAGATATGTGACAGCACTGATATAAATTTAAATGTTTAGAAATCCATAAGGCATAAAATATAGATAGTAAATAGGGGCATAACATTATAGACAGAACCTTAATAATTTGGAACACAAATGTTTATATATTTGCATGTCTAGTGCAGAGATTAGCATAATGGTGATCACATTTATACACAGAACTACTTCATTAAACAGACATTGACAAATAAAGGAAAAGTGAAGCACAGCAGAGAGTTCTCTCAGGTCCCCAAAAGGAAATTCGTGACGTTGGAAGGTACATCCCCTACATACATCTGGTGGGATATTGATTTTATTCTTTATAGGCTTTTTACTAGTTACAACACCTGCTCCACTAACTAGTATTACAGTTGTTCTTAAGTGATTATGTTAATTAACCAATAAAAAAGAAAATGAGATTATTAGGGAACCCTAAGATAGAGATTGGCTGGCACTTTTTTTAACAGTAGTGGAGGCAGCCAGCATCAGGAACGTCATATAATATCTAGACTGAAACAGCAACTTCTTGTCAGGAATTTGGGGACTGGTGTGAGGGCAGGGACGGAGCTGCCGCTCTTTGGAGTGGGGAGGAGTCCAGGAATATAGCACAGAGGATTTCCCTGTATACCAGGCACTATACATAAGCCAAGAGTGCAAGACACGTTGTTTGGGATTCACAGTGTAAGATTTTTGTTTGAGGAATCCAAGAAGTTTGGAAGTCTGATTTCCATGCAGAATATTTCGGGGAAAGCTGAGGTCTTCCTTTCACTTAAGGAATGCCACATGGATTCTGCTGGCAGTTACTCCAGGATCTTCAGGAAGTTCCCACCACGGTTGATTTTTCCCTTAGGAAGTTCCCACCATGGTTAATTTTCCTTCAAGAGACAACTCATGGTGCTTTACTGCCCGTAGTTTCTGTGTCAGAGACGGATTTGAAGCAAGAGATTCTGAGACTTGTCTTCTGCACGTCCCATCCCCACCTTCAGCACTGACCTTTACAGCCTGGAAACACCCTGGAGGTTTGTTGCAGAGCTCCCGGGGGATTTTGAAATCAAATTGCACAGCAATAAGGGAGAACACAGAAAACTATAAAAACACTTCAGTCATTAGGAGTGAAGTGACAGGAAGCAGTGTTAGAGACTGAATCTTTCCAATTAATTTTCCTTTCAGAGCCCTTTTCTCAACATTTTTAATTCTAAGTGTGTATGAAGGCTTTGGCAATGTCAGTTGTGTATTCCAGAAGAAAAGAAAATGTTTGATAAACTTTCTGAATCTCTTGCAACAATGATCATGCCCTGGTTGTTTTGGATCATTGTAGTTGGGTGGGGAAGATGGGAGTGTGAGTGATGGTGGGAATGTACGTTTCCAGAAAGCTTACATTAATAGTTGTTGAGGTTAGAAAATGAGATGACTTGAGGAGCTCAAGTAATAAACAGAAGTGAAATACAAGCTTTCTGTACAGCCAATATAAATAATTCTTTCTGTGTCTCCCAGTATTTCTTACAATCTAACTATGGAAAGCGTTAAACTAGAAATCTTATTGTCCCTTTACAAAACATATTTTTGTCTGTTTATCCATTCAAAACAGACAAAAATGTAAATCTGTAAAAACAACTTCAAAGCAGCTATTTATATTCATCTGAATTCTGAAATCTTTTTGAAACTTGGTTTTATTTCTGATTGCGGGGTTCAGTGTCACTTCTTAGCACGTTGGGTACTGATGGCTTTGAAAATACAGTGTGGCACAAAGCGATAACTTGGCAGTGCACAGTACCCCCCTGGGAGACAATTCTAAAGGAAAAGTGATTTTTATGCTGGGCTTTTGGTTGATTTTAGAATTAGAGGAAATATTAAAGAGCATTAAAAAAAATGTTTTAATTCCTCTCCACCACTAAATTGCTTGTTACCTTATTTATCCGAGTAGGAACTACCTGAGAGCAGAGGCTGCTTGCTGAAGCCATTCTCTACATAGAATTGTGCCAAAGCCATTAAGGGACTGAAATCATAATGCAGGTGAACAGATGAGTTTTGCAGTAGAGAGGGTTACGCTTGACTGTGTCTGTGCCCACTTATCAAAAGCATATTTAAAGGAAGAAGAGTATTAGAGTGATTTAAGAGGAGTGGGCTCTCCAAAACCTATTGTGTCATCAGGTAGAAGGCAGAAGACTGAGTTTCTGGCAAGACCCGGGTAAATATGAGAAAACGTCATCCTTCAAGGTATTTGTTGGAATAACTGTAGTAACTGTAATTACTGTAAAGCCTGACAATAAATCTAAGTGTAGCATATACCATTAAGCAGGACAAGCAGATGTAATCTTTTGAGTTGGAAATGAATGTTGAAATGGTGATACTTGAAAGTACCTGTAGGATTATGTAAAGCAGATTTTCTTATTTTTGAAAATGTGTTTTCGCTTCCCGTATTTTCTCATATCTATTGTTTTTTACGTTCCCTTTTGTTCTGACTGCTAGGTGATAGTTGGTACCTCATTGCTCTCCTGGACTTTCTCATATCTTGCAGGTAAACAGCGCATCTTCCCAGATTCTTATGGGGCATTCAGCCTTATTAGGTTACCCAAATTGCTACAGGTCACAGCTGAGATGCATTAGAGGAATTTAATAGGAAAGCTGGCCCAACGCAGGCTCTGCTGTTCTTACTGCTTGTTATTGCTTTCATAAGAAGCACGGGAGATTATTGAAAGATATGTTTATAAAATATACAGTGCAGTATAGCTACACACCAGGTTTACGCCAAATTAGGTCTTGAACCTGAATGGATTCAGGCATCTACTGCAGTGTAGATTACAGTTCACTGTGTGACCTCACACGTGGAGATTGGCCTCCTCCTGCCTTATTTAATCCATCTGCAAAATTGAGAAAAACAAGTACTCCCATGAAAAAACAGGTATGTATCTGGGCCCAACTGTCCTGGGTAAATAAATTACAGATAAGGCAGTGGCTCAACTGGAGGGATAATAAAGAGGAAATGTAAGTCTCTGTCTTTTACACACATTTATCATTAACTTAGTGGCGTACTGTGTTTACATTTATTGGGTGTGTTTAGTCCCACCAGACTTCCAGCAGAACAGATCTGGGGTCGTCGTCTTTTCCTGCAGTTGAGCGCTCGAGAAGCACTCTGTGGTTAGTCTCAGTGGAGGGAGCATGGGCAGCAGGCTTCAGTGACTGGCGAATGAATCAATAAAGCATGTTCCTGGAGGTTTCTGAATTGTCTCTTTCATTAAGAATGGAATTGGGCAGCAGAAGATCGATTTTTGTGGCAAATCACAGTTTTTTTTAGTGGTCTTTCATTTAGATTGTGGATTTTCGGAATCAAAAAGCTTCATAAAAACTACCATGCAGGATTTAAACTGCAACAAGAGCCGTGAATAGCTTAAATGTCCTTTTTCAGAACAGTTTGATGAACTCAGAATCACAAGAGAGCTGATCTTTAGCAATCCCCACAGCTGACTAAGTCAGTGGAAGGCTGCTGAGCTCCCACAGCTGAGGAACACGGCTCATGGAGCAGCTGCCATGATGTGGGTAAGAGAAGCTCAGGAAGGGAGGTGTTCACAAAGAAATGTTACTCTTGTCTAAGGATATAACTGGGAGTTGTGTCTTTGTCTGTCATAATTGCTTACAACAGCTCTTGGCAATTGAGATGTGTGACATAAACTGTGCTTGAAGTGCAGCCATGCTTTAGAGCATGGTTTTTTAACAGGCTCATCAAGTAGGAATTTGTATTTGCAAATCCTGAGGGAGCTGGGGAAACATGGATGAGCCACAGTGCTGAGCCCAGGCAAAAATCAGCTGAATCAAAACCGAGAGCAGCATCAACAGTAATAGTTAGAAGCAAAGAGCTTTATTAAGAACTGATAAATTGCCAGGCATTAATTTCCACATAGATAATGTCATAAGATGTTGGCTATCGATGTCGCTACATACCCAAATGCATTATCATACTCTGTGCCACCACCTGTTACACATCCTCAGCATTAGCTTGCATCTAGAGACCTGCAGAAGATAACAGTGTTCTCCAATAATCCTCCTGAGAGGCAGTTACATTAATTTTCTAGTAATTACCTTGTAAGAATTGATTCGTGTTACCTCCATATAAAGAGCTCGTGAATCATTCCTTGCTTGGTGCAAACCTGAAATCTTGATTCTGCCCCCTTGTTCCCTCCTCGGGGTTCCTGCAGAGGCATCCTGCCCCATTCACTCTAGAAGCCTGTCGAGTTAGGTGTATCCCTGAAGGATACCCATAAATGCTACACATACAAAATTAAAATGCTATGGCTCTGCTTGTGGTGCAGTCATACATGCTGGTGGTAGAGTGGGTGGTTACTAGTTCAATTTTGTGTTACACAGTCATAATTTGTGCTACGGTTGTAGTGTAGCTGTGTCCCAAGCCTCATGGTCAGGAACTTACTGAGGATGGGTGAATTCTGCAGGATCTGGAGGTCTGGCTCTCTGAATAGTTTTTCAGACCTTAGTGAAAAGTGGACTTTTCTTTTTTTCTTAGTGTTTTCAGGTGGAAATCTTTCCCTTTTCTGTGGGGTGTCAGTTTTTGTAGGATGCCTTATCGTCTGGGAATGGGAGGCAGAATGTGCTGTCTGTCTAGAGCAGAGCATTCCTTAACTGGGAGGAACATCAGCGGATGTTCCTGGGGAGCTTTCCTAAGCAGGGTTTTAATACTGTCTTTGATGTCCAGAGGAGAACGCAGCTTTAGCCGTGTAGACATCTCTGAATCAATTAATAATGTAATAGCCATAATTAAGGGTCTGTCCCACAAGAGAGGCGTAAGAGACTGATCATTATTCATGGTCATGTTTACAGGAGAGGTTACACAGCTCTCACTGGAGACAAACTGATAGCTGTCACTCTGGGGACGGGATTTGTACTTGCTACCAGTGAATTGGTGTACATTAGTTATTTTGATTTTCACAGGTTCCATTGCAAAGAAGGCCCAGAGACTGAAGGCTTTATCCTGGCTCACAGAAGAAAAATACCTATTCAAGTCAGCAAGTAGTTTGATTGAACGAGGGCAGTGAAACCAGTCCACAGTGGAAATTTTTTACAAAGAGAGGTGAGTGGTATTTTTCTTTCAAAACTTGAGTGTGGTTAAATGAGAGGAAATGGAATATTCAGTAAGCAGTTGCCCTAAAATTAGACCCATCCCTCAAAGCTGTGGGCAAACGCTCTCTGTCTTAAACTTGTCATCATTTCCTTCTGAGAGTGCCCCCCAGAAAAGGAATGTATTATTTCTGCGCAGGAGGAAGAGAATGTAGGAGACATCCTTGTTTCTGGACTTTGATGAATCCTTTATGGTAAAAAGACACTCCAAGGATGTGAGTGTTTGCATGGGGTCGCTTGCGTGGTTCTGAGTGGTAGAACTGCTCATACAGCTGAGCAGCAGAGCTCACCCAGGTTGCAGTGTCCCAGTACCTCCATGGGCCCAAAATACGGACTGCCCAAGCGCTGTGGCGTAGAGGGAGGTCAAGGTCAGGGGGTGGGAGTGACAGCCTGACCAGCTCAGGTGAGAAGACAGGCTTTTACCTGAGGGGTAATAATTGCTAGTATAAACTGCAGAGAGGAGATGATGGATTTTCCATTTACGGATTAAGACTTGGAATTATTTCAGGAAGATGTGTGTTAGTCAAATAGGAGTTATGGGGATTGATACAGAAGTGAGTGAGTTAAAATCTGATGTAGGAGGGCAGAACAGCTGATGTCCGTTTTAGATCTTAAGATTTTTTAAAATGTTAAACTGAAAGCTCTCTCTGCTAGGGTTTGAACAGCACATCTCACGGGTGTGTAACCATCCCGGGCAGCAGTAAGGGCACTCAACCAGCAATATTGAATTAGGTTGTGTTGGGGTTCTTAGGCAAAAGATTGGCAGTTAAAACACATCTGTTTTTTTTTTAACTTTCTCTATAGAAAAATAAAATGTTACAGTAGAAAAAGTATTTACCAAAAAAGTTATTTTGCCATTTCATGGAAAAGTGGATGTGTTTTGGGATGTTTTGTCGTGTTTTGGGATGGCCTTAATCACATACAGCACTTGGTTACTTCCCAGTTCTGCCTTACATGGTCACAGATTGGTATGGTTCACAATTATCACAAGAATTAGTTGAATATCATAGCAATTACATATTTTCATGGCTTATTATCATACTCTAAATACTAAATGATTCTGACAACTATTCTCAGAGAGATTTGACAGTGACCTGCAGACTCTGCAGTGCATTTGCTTACATGTTTAAGCTACTAGTATTTCCAGGAAGCTATAGTTTATTAATTCATTATTATTTTATTGATGTTCAATTGATGTCTTATTAAATGTAAATTAGATATTAGGGAATAATAATTTAACGGGACGAAGCAGGTGAGATTCCCCCAGGATAGTTTGTAATGAAGCTTCAAATTGTTAATAATCCTAAGCTCATCAATAAATTATTAAGAGCGAAACAGATGCGAAAATACTGAAGTAAGCTACGAAAATGTTAAGTGGTGGTGAAGAGCCATATAATGTGCTGAGAGCTGGGTGTGATAACCTGCACCAGGCTCGCTGAGGCACAATCCCATCCTGCCCCTTCCAGCCCTTCAGCTCCCCCCTCCCACCCCGTTCTGTTGGCAGAGGTTGTGCTTTGCCTGGAGCAGTGTTAATTCCATACACTCTGCTGACCCGGAGGCAGGGAAATGACAGGAACGCCGCGGCGTATCCCGCTGTTCCCAGAGCTGGGGGGGGAGACCCTGTACTTTTCTGGACAGTTGTCTGTGATCTCTTCTGGGAAAAGGTGGGGGCGGCGCTGGCTCTTTGACCAAACTGTGTGTGTTGAGAAGGACACGTCCTCTCACTTAGCTGTCTTTCATCTTTTTTCCATGGAAGACAGATTTCCCAGTTGCTCCTCTGATTTTCTTGAAGACTTAGCAAGGAGACCACTGGTCTCCTTCAGATAAGGAAAGAAAGAAAGGAGAACCTGCCCTTAAGAAAAAAAGGGATGCAGAGGAGTTATTCTGTTAGTGTAAGTATTTTCTGGATTATTTTTTTTTTTTGATCCTCAGCACACTGCAAAGATCTTAAGAGATCCAAAAGCCACGATTCATCAGTAAAAACATCACTGCTATCCTAGACTTTAAAGACAGAGCTGAATTCCAAGGGAGTAATTGGTGTCATCTGTGTTTTGTACTTTGTGTAGTGGGGATTGCAGAAACGCAGTACTTGGTAAAATGCTGCTGGTAATTTGAAGGGTTAAGTCAGCAGGTTAGTAAATGTAATGCAGCTTAATGCCTAAAATTATTTTTTTTAATATTTCTGTCAGTGAAAGTAAAGGATACACATAATTCTGGAAAATCTGACTCCATGAGCGTAGTGTTACATGTAAGTAGTGGGGACACAGGCATTCAAATAGGGATGCGGATGGATCCAGCCTGGAATTCTGGCCCAGAGTCATTTTGGGGAGCTTGATAGATGGTTTTGCTGTACCATTAAAGCTGAGGGCAATCTTGTTACTTATGTGGTGTTTTTGAAAAAAAGCCCAAATAAATTTTTTTAGGTGTGAACAAGGACTTGGTTTAGTCACTGGTTCAGACTTTCACCTAAAATTATATTCCAGGAATTTGATGGTTATTGAATGGCCTGAAGGGCTGCAAACTATAAATTTGGCTTAATACAAGGTAGAGAAGAAAGACAAAGATGCTGCTTTTGTGCTGAAAGACCTTGGTTGCTAGGAAGAGTATTCACGTGTTTGCTTATGTTTTCTGGGGTTTTAACAGCGTAGAATAAACAGATAACACTGTGCCTTTTAAATAATGTTTTCTTAAATAGTGAAACTGTAACCTAAGGAAGAAAGTGCAGTAATCACATTTCCTCAAAAATTGAGAATTACAATATCTCTGTAATTAAAGTGCTGTATTTTTGAAACATAAATCTGCTGGCTAATACATTTATATGCATTTTTGTAATTAGAAATTTTGAAATTAACTTGCTGGTGAAAACCAGAACATCCTGATGCCTCTCACTAACAAACAGGGTGAGGCCAGAGAGGTCACTCGTGTGATTTGCAGCATCCAGAGCAAAGTGCTGTTCCTTGCAGTAGTTGTGCCTGGTTGTTCCTGTGCATCTGCCAGGAGACCCACCGATGGGGAAAATGGATCCAGCTTGAATCCTTCTTCTCTTTTTCCCTGGTGTGCCAGTCCAGCCTGGTCTGCTGACACTTCTGGTGCTGGTGCATTTTTGGGGAGCCATGTTAAGCAATTACTTAGGTCGTGAGATGCCCGTTCCTCCTCCTTCACGTGACTGCACAGGCTGGGCTTGCACACTCCCCACACCTCTTGTGACTCGTGTCAGCGTGACAGACAGCCCTTCCCAGGCTCTGCTTGGTGCCACGGGTGTAGGAGCACCAAGAGAGGTGAGGCAATGGTTTGTAAGATCCCTGCCACTTTGTCATTTAGGAGTAAAAGAAATCTCCAGGCACACTTCACTCTTGGAGCTCCTCTTTTTGACATCTTCTTGTCCTGCAAGAAAATAAGATAGAAATTACTTCAAACAACACATTCTTCTGCAGCTTTTATACAGACAAAGCTGTTACTATAATGGAGAGAATTT
>BJBW01017813.1:6949-24003 GCA_004320125.1 Scolopax mira | reverse complement strand
GACCAGCTTCTTCCCTCAACCTGCCAGGTCCCGTGGAGGCTGCAAAGGAGGAGGAGCGGTTTGTGTTCCTGCTCACTCGCTTTCACATCCTGCTGTGGCTCTGGAGACAAGGAGTAAACCAGTACAGACTGGTGGAGAGAGAGAGGTCCCCAGGCCAAGCACCTCACCCCCCCCTCGGGGATGCCTGGCTGAGCCTCCAGGGAAGGTCGTCCCACAGGGAAGGGCTTCCAGGGACAGGCTCCTCGGGCAGACTCAGAGGTAGCATGGGACAGACTTTTGTAACTTGATTGTCGTGTAGTTCTGGCCTTCCAAAGGCAGCTGGGGTGGAGGGGACCCCCTGCAGGTGGGGGAGACGGGGCACAGGGGGATGCTGTGTGTGTCCCCCCCTTGCAGACTGGTTAGTGCTGTTCACCCTGGGCACCGTGGTCCAGCAGGGATGGATTGTCTCCTGAAAAAGGCCAGAAGCTGGGTGCTGGGCACCCCAGGGAACAGCAGGTTCTCCCTCCACACCTCATCAGGGCCTCTTGGCTTATGGGCAAGTGTCCCAGCGAGCTGCCCGCTGGCCAGAGCCCCCTCTCCTCTCCCCACCAGCAGCAGTACAGCCTCTGCCAGGGCACCAAAGGCTGCCAGTCACCCACCCCACAACACGGGCTTGTGCTTTTGGCTTTTTAAAGAGTCCCTGACCTTCCAAACCTGCTTACTCCAAGAAACCTCCTCTTTCAGCTACCCTTAGGACCTACGAGGACAAGGAGGAAGGGCTGCCAAAACCGTTTCTGGAGAGCAGACGGCCCCTAAAAGAGAAGAGAAAGTCCAACACAGCCCAGCCTTCACCTACAGAGGAGAACGTTGCCAAAGTCAGGAGCGCTTCAGATAAGGCATCGCAGGTGCTTTGACAGTAAAGCAGTTAGTGGTGACTACAGTACTTTAAACACAGGCTGCTGCAGAGGGCATCCCTGGGGCAAAACCAGTTCCACAGAGGGCATCCCTGGGGCAAAACCAGTTCCACAGCACTTAGTGGAGCAGGAGGAGATGGTTCTGTTTCCCAGACCCCTCCTACACACACACACACACACACAGAGGCTGCTCTTGCTGCCTGTTGTGGTCCCCCCCCTCCCTTCCTTCCCTAGAAAGAGACTTAAAAAGCCCAGGCTGGGGTGTGTTGTTTACCCCCCCAAGCAGCCAGAGAGATAAAGAGATGCCTTGTGCTGTACCAGACTTTGCAGGAGGTGGGCGAGCCGTGGCGCCGGGGGCAGGCAGCACCAGCGGGGCTACCAGCCAGGGGGGCTAGTTGCCATTGCTGATGCTGGAGTTGGCACTGCTGCAGCTCTGCTCGTAGGATGGAGGAGCCTCTGCGGGGGAAAATAAGAATAAGGGCGGTTACGGTGGGTGTTCGGGAGGTTCCTTCACCCCAGGAATAAAGCAAACTGCTGACACCTCCACGTGTCACACACACACACTCTCTCTACGGGACCCCACAACCTGCCCCACTGAAATAGATGGGGGTTGCGTGGGCACATGCAGCCAGTCCCATCCCTGTCCCGATGCCTACGGGGCTAAAATCAGCACCTCAAAGTTCTGTTCTGTTCCTCCCCTTCTTTCAAAAGCATCCTCATCTGCTCCAACGCCTCCAGATCACGGGAGACCTGTGCTCCACGTGCTGAGGTGACCCATGGAGCGTCTGGTTGCCCCAGTGCTAAGAGATGGGTTTACTGGGGTAGGGCTGTGCTCACAGACACAACCAGTCCCCGCCACCCCCACTGCCTGGGACACGCACGGCTCCAGGAATCCAACGTGCTGGGATTTCCCCAAGCTTTTCCACTCTGGACAGTCTCTCAGCTCCCACCCCCACATCCCATGTGTCTTCAGCCCAGCTGCAGCCCCGCTTCCAAGGCAGACAGAAGATTTCAGTGACATCATTCTCCTGGCTCCGCTCCCACCAGCCTCACCACAAGCCAAGATGTTTTTCTAGCAGTGGGAGGCTGAAAGCTCATTTAAGAACAGGGAGATCCCTCTCACAACAAGCCCAGGACAGGCACGGGCGTAGAGGTGGGAATGGCCAGTCAGCTCTTACAGCAGGAAGAGGGGACTCCTCTGGTGGCTAAAGCAGGTGGAGAGATCTCACACCTCTGACACCAACCCCCATCAGGATGACATCCCTGTACTGCCACCCAGTTCATCGAGTCATAGAATGGTTTGGGTTGGAAGGGACCTTCAAAGATCATCGAGTTCCCACCCCTTGCCCTGGGCAGGGACACCTCCCACCACACCAGGTTCCTCCAAGCCCCCTCCAACCTGACCTTGAACCCCTCCACGGACGGGGCAGCCACAGCTTCTCTGGGCAACCTGGGCCAGGCTCTCACCACCCTCACACCAAAGAAGTTCTTCCCGAGAGCTAATCTAAATCTCCCTTCTTCCAGTTTAAAAACCACCCACCCCTATGGCTCTATGCCCCTATATAGGGTGCCCCTATGGCACCCACCCTGATAAAAAGTCCCTCCCCATCTCTCCTGTAGCCCCCAGTTCGTGGCTAGCAAAGAAGACTCTTGTTGTAGGAGACATTTACCACGGTGCTGCCAGCCCGTTGGCATCTCCAGAGCGGGCTGCTCACCGTATGGGTAGCCCCACGTGCTGTACTCCGGAGGCAGAATGAGAGAGCTGGCCGTGGGGACGGGCACCACGTTCCCCTCAGCGTAGTAAGGGACGGTGGCCCCCGTTGACAGGCAGAGCGTGGGGTGGTTGGGGGAGCCCGTCTGCTCCGAGTCCACCCTTATCTCCTGGAAGCTCAGTCCTGGGGCGTAGCAGAAGGGCTGCTGCTGGGAATGGCTTTTGGTGGGGATCAAGACATTGTCCATCGGGTGATAACCGCTGGCAGCCTCTTCTTCCTCCGGGGGGGCGCTGGGCACCACTGTAGATGGTATGTGCTGGATGGAGCGGGAGGGGCTCAGAGGCACCCTGTTCACAGCAATGTTACCAATGTAAATGGGGAGAGTGACCGAAACCTCCGGTGACTTGAGGGAAACCTGGAAGAGAAGGAAAAAGAAACCAACCCAACAGTGGCATCCTCTTCGTTACACATCGCACCAGGAAGGTTGAGACAAGGGCCACCTGCACCACACGGCTACGGAGCTCAGCAATGGAGCTCAACCCAGAAGGGAGCACACAAGTTGCAGCACAGCCCACTGGAGCTCCCCAGGAGCATGGAGGTACTCACTTGGATGTAGTAGTCAATATGTATGAGGCTACAGCCCTGCAGAATGGACTGGGGCAGTGCTGGAACCAGGATCTGCTCCTTCCATTCGGCGTGTTTCCAGGCTTTCACTCCTGAGCCTTCCACCTCCGCGATGGTCCTCAGGTCATAAATCCAGCGCTTGGATTTATAAGCCACTTTCTGCACAGACAGGAGAAAACACAGCTAGAAGAAACACTGCCTACGGTCCTGTGTGTCCCACAAACATAAGTCAGGACACAAAACCACAAGCACAAACCTAACGTGCATATTGCAGAGCAGAAATACCCATCAATATAAAACAGACCGAGTTGGACGGTCTGTTGATGAAAACATCACCTCTTTCCCCAGGAAGGGAGAGAGAAAACGGGAATTAGCCAGAGGTCTCCTCACTGCCACCTCCCAGTCACAGACAGTCAAGGTGCACACTGGTAAAAACTGCCCCAGTTTCACAGAGGTCTCAGGGAGGTGATCACAGAATCATAAAATGCTATGGGGTTGGCAGGGACCTCTGGAGATCATCCAGTCCAACCCCCTGCCAGAGCAGGGCCACCCAGAGCAGGTCCCACAGGAACGTGTCAAGGTGGGTTTGGAATCTCTCCAGAGATGGAGACTCCACCACCTCTCTGGGCAGCCTCTTCCAGGGCTCTGCCACCCTCACAGGAAAGAAGGTCCTCCTCACGTTTAGGTGGAATCTAATATATGATCTACCAGCACAAGCCAAAGAATCACCCTTTTGGGTGCTTACCTGGAGCAGACTTGCTACCACCGCCCCCGTGTCCCGGCCTGACTTGTTCTCTATGTCCGTGCGGAGCTGGATTGCTTGCCCCACGATGTACCCTTTCAGATCTGAGGTGGCCGTCAAGATGATGTTACCACTTTTCACAAGCTTGTAGTTGAACTTCTTGGTGACTGACATGGTGTTGGGCTGCTGCAGGACAGCAGAGAGACAGAGACGTTGGCTCAAGAGTCAGAGAGCTTCCAGGAAAACACTCAGAGATTCAAAACAAACAAGCAGAAATATCTGGTCTAAAGCAGACGTGATGAACCAGTCTGCCACAGACAACAGGCCTCTTCTCCACCTCTCCACTTTTGCTGTCCTATGAGTTGCTCTTCCCTTCAAAGCAAGTTCCCCAAACCCAGGTCTCTACAAGCAGCTGGTGCTACTGGCAAACACCTCTCTGCGTGCTGAAAATTCATCTAACTCTTCCAAAGCAACACATGAAAGAGTAAAAAATGACTGGGAGCAGGGACTGATGGCAAGGCAGGACAGATCAGGAGCCCTTGTCCTGCTCTTGCTCAGTCAGAGACTGGTCCAACCACCCAGGTGTTCCCCAGACAGCACCTATGACAAGGGCAAGAGCTGAAGCCTCGGTACTTCCCAGTCATGATCCTCCTTGTTCTCACCTCAATGTCAGGGATGTCGTTCAAGTTGAGAGGGCAGAGGACATAGAAAATCTTGTTGCACTTGTAGTCCTTGGAGAAGCGAGGTGTGTCTATCACAGCTTTCACCTGATGGAGGACCTTGCCAAAAGGGCCTTCAAATGATGTAGGAGCAGAGGCTACAATCAAGAGAGAGTAATAAAAACATCATAAGGCTGCATTAGGCCAAGCATTCCTGAACTGGAAATAGTTACCATAAACATCTTCCCTCTTCTCTTGAGGAATTCTGCAAGTTCCTTAGAGACAGAGCACCCCAAAAAAAAGACTGGGTCTGAACTGAACACTTAGGTCACTTGGAGACCTTGCTGCAACCTCGCTGTGGAAGTCTCCTCTGCGGCCACACGTTCAGGAGCAGAGAACATTTTCTGAGAACACTGCCTGCGGGACAGCTGGCCAGCCACGGGCCAGGCCTCCTAGAGGCACACACCTAGAGAGCTCAGGGAAGCAGCAACCACAGCTCAGACCTGGCTTTGCACCAAGGCAGAAGGTACTCGCTCATCTGAGCTCCTCTGCTGTCTGTGTCTGACCTTACACTCCCTCTGGTGTCCCCAGGCCAAGCTGCCATCCTGCCCACGTCCTGCCCAGCGCCGCTCCCTTGGAAGTGCCTCCAGCTGCTTATCCACATCATACCTGGCAGCAGGAACTGGAAGGGGAAGTTGTGCTCTCCAGCTGTCAGCACCCCTGTGGGAAACAAGAGTAAAAGGTGAGTGGGACAGGCCATCACCTTGGAACAAGGGTTTTGGAACATGGCCTTCTGGAGAGAGGCCACCACTTGAGGAACAACACACAACTTCACACTCATCCTCCACATCCAACAAGCAGTGCTTGAGTCAACGTGAGCATCTGCTGCCACTCACCTCTCCCTGGGACAGGAGACCCCTCCATTCCCAGTGACTGGTTCTACTGGGATTAAGATACTCTAGAAATAAGGTGGTTTGAAGCAGGATGGTGTGGGATCCTGGTGCCATAGTAAGTGGTTAGTCCCAGATCACTGACACGGGGCATGGAGAAGGGATGCTGTGTGTTCATCTCTCCTCAAGCAGGCTACAGCCTGCCAGAGGGAAGGTGAGAAAGAAGCAGCACTGTTTGAGGGCACTAAGGAGGTCTGGTGGGCATCAAGCTCCTTGGCCACATCCCAAGCCCCACACAGACTACACAAGAGTTCAGAAGCTGGAACCAGAGGTCCATCTCCCAGGCCTAAACCTACCCCCAGTCTCAAGAAGGGACCTGCAGTACCTCAGCCAGGCTGCTCAGACAACAGGAGCCAAGGAGAAGATTTCCACAACATTGAAACCTCACCGCTGGTCTCCTTCAGCTGTTTCCCTGCTCTGCACTGCCGGCCTCGAGGGCATGGATGGAGGCTGAGACTCAACCCAAAGCCAAAACAGCTACAGACTCGGATCCCAACCCTGTCCACCCTCCAGCACTCCCATCCACTCTCCCACTTCCCTCCCAGGACAGCCACAGTGGCCAAACTGGACTCACAGTAACATCAGGCGGCGCCCAAAACTGCCTTCAGTTAGAAAAGCACTAAGGTTTATCCACATTTGTTAAATACTTGTAAAACATATGAAGTTTTGCTTTTAAGGTGGCAGTGCTAAGAGGAGATCTGGATATCTCCAGTAGGACCGTTGCTGGAGGTACCAAGACCCTCGATGTGGCCAGCTCTTCACTTCCTGAGAGACCGAGGAGGCAACTTGCCCGTTAGCAATTAGCAGAGCTGTCAAAAATAGACTCCTGTCGTCAGGAGATTAAGTGGATTCCGTGTCAGGGAGGTAGGGAAGAGAGATGGGTAAATCCCCCTCCCCCCGACACTGCGATCCAGGTAAGGAGGTGTTTCGACTCGTTTCTGAATATTTTTGACTTCATGTTCTGAAATGCTGCCCCTCTGCCCCCCCGCTCGCTCAGCCGCCCCCCGGGGGAGCTAAGGACACCCCCGTTGGCACGTGTTCCTCCTGAGCACAAAGGCAGGGAGAAGAAGTAACGTGCCAAGCATCCCATGGGGTATTGCCACGAAGGCAAGTCAGGAGGAACCCAAGAGATGTCTATTTACACACTTCCCATCACCCCATGAGAACACCTTCCCGGTGATCTCCCCCCCACCTAAAACCCAATTATGGAGCCTAAAATGCAGCGCTCGGTTCTTGTCACCAGGTGGAGGCACAAAGCCAGGCTCTGCCTTCGCTGCCAGCCCTGAGGCCTCCCAAAACACAGGGTGGGGGGGCAGCTTCTCCTCTCCCCTCCTTGGGACACCTGGGTGGGTTAAAAGCAGCAGTTTGAGATGCAGCAGGTGCCTCTGGTTGTTGGTTACGGGATAAAGCCTGGCTGATCCCAATGAGCCAAACAACCCAGAGCTTGTTTGCTGCTCCCAGGGTTTCTGCCTTTTACTGGGAGGCATTCAACATTGAAGTTACACCCATTTATCCTTACTTTTGGAAAGCAAATCAATAAACTGGAATAGATCAACTTATGGGGCTTTGAGCAACCTGGTCTGGTGGGAAGTGTCCCTGCCCAGGGCAGGGGGTTGGAACTCGATGATCTTTAAGGTTCCCATCCAACTCTAACCATTCTATGAACTCTCCATTGCAGCTTCTGCAGCGCAGGAATGGGACTGGCTCCATCTGAACGGGAGAGGGAGCAAGTCCCATTACTGCAATGCAGAAGGAAGGGAAATGGGAGTCCCAGAGGGTGGTGGCCACTGAGTTTCCACCAAAACCTGGGGACTTTCCAGCTGTCTGACCCGCAGAACCCCAGAGGAGCACACAGGCAGTGATTTCAAATCTGCTAGGAGTACAAAACTTCACAGCCTTTCCAGGACTTCTAGGAAGAGCTCACAGGCTCCGTAAACTCAAAGTCCCTCTTCCACATTACAGGTGGCACCATCCAACAAGTCATTTCAGTCAAGCCCCTGCCCCGCTCACGTGCGCCAACAGAAAGCCAGGCTGGCAGTGACCCTGCAAGCACTTCATTTCCACAGTTCCTAACCCCCTGCAGAAAACCAGGGTCCTGAAGGCTGCTCGAACAGCAGCACTGAGCAAGGCAATAGGCTCTCCCAGCAACACACGTGGCCGGCGTCACTCGCAGAGGATGCCATCCAGCTGTCGGAGCCACCGTGTGGCTCCCCAGGTCAGGGTTGACCATCCCAAGAGCTCAAATGAATCCTGAGTGCCCAGAAACCTGTTGGCTCACCACAGACTGGTTGTCACCCCACCTGGGGCAGGGAGCAGATCCCTCCTGCAGCTCCTGCCTGCAACAAGCAGCTCACGAGGGCTGGAAAAGGCTGCTCCTGCTCTTCAGGGCTAGTGACAAGTTCTAAGACCAGCTACCCCAGACTGAAGTCGTGCCCCATCGCAGCTCACATGGGCCAAAGGCATCACAGCAGCGCGTGGCTTGTGGCCACCAGAGCCCAGACCTCAGCCCTGAGCCGAGCAGGGAGCCAGGGCAACGCAGAGAGCTCCATTCTCCACTCCATTAAGCAGAGATGCTACAGGCAATTAGCAATAACTCTTGTTTTCAGACCTGCTCCTTCCAGCCCACAGCCTCCTACCCCCAAAGAGAAAAAAGCATTTTTATGCCAGCCCTGAGACCCTCTACACGCAGGGATTCTCCAGTAGGCTGGACCAAGCACCCAAGTCCCACCCAGAGGCATGCAGCTTCGTTTACCAGCACGGCTAACGAACAGCTGGCTGCTTGCAGAGCCACAACATCCAGCTCAATGTCTGCATTTCTTGCCCTTATTGCAAGCACGGAGGCTGTTTGAGCAGGTCACTGGCCCAGGGGCTACAAGGAGTGGCAGCCCCCTCAGCTCCGTGTCGGGCTGGGGACCCCCAACCCCAGCTGTAGGCACCCTCAAGCCAGCATTTTGAGGATCTCACCGGCAGGGAAAGCGGAAGGGGTTTGGGAGTTCATTGCCAAGAGCTATTTCAGAGACAAGGGTGAATAAAAATAGATATGAAGAAATACAGATGATCCTGACCAGGACAGGAGACTCCTGTGAAAGCACGGGCACGATCCAGAGGGTCTGGCGGAGTGACAAGGTAGCAGAGACAGCAGGCGAGGTCCTGCTGTGGGCAGGAGGGGAGGCAGATATTTAAATGCTTGCCCCCCCCCCGGCAGGACCTCCCCCAGCAATGACACTGAAGGCTCCATGTCCAACTTGCTTCTGATTACAAAGCCATTTGGGGATTTTGTCAGATTTGATGCTTTTGGCAGGTGGAAAATTGCTGAATCCCAAGCCAAGTCCCTCCCCCTTATTCTAGGGACATGGGTGGCAACTACTTTTAAACACTCCAGACACTTCTTCTGCTCTTAAAGGCTGAGCTTCCATTTCCAAATGCTGACTAGTCTTGCTACAATGGGGAAAATCTGCCATTTCCCTTGTCCCAGCCATCCCGTAGGCACGAGCGGGGCACAGGATCATCTTGTCCCAACACCCAGGCACCTCCGCATGGAAAACAGCAGCAAAAGCCACCTTGGCCTCCTTGAGGGACACTCACAGCACTTGCCTGTCCCACACAGCCACCACGATGGCAGGACAGGGCAGAGAAGGCCTTGGGGAGAATGCCCAGATGACAGCAGAGGAGACACAGCATCGTGCACCTCACCCAGTGCCGTTCTGCCCCCCCAGCCACATCTGCTGTGTGGCTCCAGCTCCCAAGCAGAGAGGGGGACACGAAGCCCATGGGAAGCCACTTGCTGCCCCCATCCCTCCAGCCCTGAGAGCTTCGAGTAAAGATCCAGGATATTTAACATCCTAATTCCACTTGCAAGTTGACTTCACAACCGAGATAGCTGCCGGCAGCAGGCAGAGGTGAGATGGTTCCCTCGGACACGCAGGTACCCGCAGCTTTCTGAAAGCTCCCCCCTTTCTGAGCTGCTCCTGAACCAGGAGCTTTGCTAAATCAAGCCACAGAGCATGAAGAACAGGTCAGCAGGAGTTCACCATGGCTGGAGGGGTCTACACCAGCCCCACACAGGAGGATGCTCTCAAGGGGAAAGGGCTGCACCGAGCCGTTACCTCCCCATTACCAGCAATCCCGAACAAAGGGCACGGTGTGCTCGGCTGCAGAAAGCTTTTCCTGAAGTTCATGTGCAGCTAAAAATACCTTGAGAAAAGTCATTAAAGGGCAGCTGGATTAGCAGGGGTCTGCTGTGGGGCCGTACCTGCAGCAGCCTTCCCTCCGATAGGAACCGAGCCAGCAGAGAGCGGCCGCCCCCGCGTCGCCTTTGGAAACATCCTCCCTGAAAATTCCTGGAGGGAAAGGAGCTGCTGCCCCAGGCAGCCTGGAAAACAACAAACCAGGACAGCAGGAGCAGCAACAACACGCGAAGGGCATGGAAGAGCAACAGCGACCTTGGAGATTTCCCTGAATCCAGCAGAGATTTGTCTGGAGGCAAAGGGACTCTCCCGCTCGTGGCTCAGCCACTCCGCTCCACGCTGGGACACGGGGGTGTTTGCTGGTACCAGTGGACGTGGAGAAGGCCTGGGAGAACCCAGGAAGGGCAGAAAGGAAATAACTTGATCCCAAGGGCTGCTGATGAGCCCTCTGCCAGGTCCCTGGGGGGTAACCTGGTGACACAGCCAGGCCCAGGTGAGGTGATCAGACCCTATAAATCACCACCGGTGATGGGAGCGCAGCCCCGAGCCCAGCCCTGCACCACACACCAGACCTCAGAGCTGCAGCACCGTCCCACAGCACGGGGCCATCTGTGGTCACACTGATGTGCAGCAGAGGGACAGGAATTAGGGGGTTTCTCATGCAAAGTCCGAGCTGAGCCTGCCCCTGAGCCCACCCTGCCGCTGGATGCGCCGCTCTCTCTCCCCGCAGATCTTTGATCCACCAAGGTTTCCCCACACTCACTGCAAACCAACTCCACCACGGCACGACCACACGGGATAACAGGACGCTGTGGTGACCGTGTGGGACTGAAGTGACCACACATGGTATTTACACTGCTAAACGAGCGAGCCAAGGTGAGATTACTCTGCCACAGCTCGGGTGCTGAAAGGCTTTGGACTCTTCTCAGCCTTCAAGGCTGTCACCCCTCTGAGAGCAAGGGGAAGCTGCTTGCCCACACCCTGCGTGGCCAGCACAGGCATGGGGTGACCCAGCAGCCAGCCCAGAGCTGAGAAAGCCCCCAGCAGGAGAGCAGGGCAAGGCTGGGCTCAGGAGGAGACAACCAGCCATGCAAGAATAAGGTTCTACCCACTGCATCCTGCCTGGGCTTCCCGGGGCTGTTCTGCAGCTCCCTGGGCTAGTGGCCCATGCAAACAGGTTGGTCTTACAGTACTGGTGGGGCTGGACCTTCCTGGGCTGCGTGTTCAAACCAGTGCCACTGCAGGGACATCTGCCAAAAGCCTTCTCCCAGCCTGGCTCCCCCAATCCCAGCGTCTCCATCCCTGGGGAGCTGGAAGCCACAGGAAGCCACGGCTGTCTCTCCAGGAGGCAAAGCCAGGACCCTCCAGGTGGGTACCAGAGGAGGAGAAGTCAGAAGAGGGTTGGGAGATGTTGGCCACAGATGCACAAACACGACAGACTCGGCCAGGCCTTATTACTCACCCCCAGGAAACCTCACGCTCCGCTGCTCTGTGAGAGACAGCCCAGACCTCTGAGCACACAGCTCGGGGCCAGGAAATGGCAGCGTGTGGTACAACACACCCCTCTGCCTCGCCAGGCTTCAGCCATGGCTAGACTGGGGCAAAAAAAGAGGAATATTCTGTGTATCGCTCCCTCCCGAAGAGGAAGGTGCTATTTGCTCTGTAGCCACAGCCAGCAGGTGGAGAGAGGTCATCCTGCCCCTCTGCTCTGCCCTGGGGAGGCCACAGCTGGAGCACTGGGCCCAGTTCTGGGCTCCCCAGTTCAAAAAGGACAGGGAACTGCTGGAGAGGGGACAGCAGAGGGCTGCAAAGATGATTAAGGGCCTGGAGCATCTCCCTTATGAGGAGAGGCTGAGGGACTTGGGTCTTTTTAGTCTGGAGAAGAGAAGGCTGAGGGAGGATCTGATCAACACCTATAAATACTTAAAGGGTGGGTATCGAGAGGATGGGGCCAGGCTTTTTCAGTGGTGCCCAGGGACAGGACAAGAGGAAACGGGCACAAACTTGAATCTAAGAAGTTCCACCTAAATATGAGGAGGAACTTCTTTCCTGTGAGGGTGGCAGAGCCCTGGAAGAGGCTGCCCAGAGAGGTGGTGGAGTCTCCTCTGGAGACATTCAAACCCACCTGGACACGTTCCTGTGCAACCTGCTCTAGGTAGACCCACTTTGGCAGGGGGTTGGACTAGATGATCTCCAGAGGTCCCTTCCAACCCTTATCATTCTGTAGTTCTGTAGCTATGGGCCTGGAAGGTGTCCCTGCACCCAAGAATGGGACCCAGGGAGCAACTGAAATGGGGCTCCTGCCCTGACCCCTGGTTTTGTACCTGCCAAGAGGAGGGCAGGAGCTCTGCTCCCTCCTGCTGCATCCCCCGACGCGGCTGCTCTAGAGCAGAAACAAGCTGCTCCTGTGGAGTGCACATATTTTTTGGTTCTTCTAATATAGGAACAGCAGGCTGGGCCATATGGCAATTTCTCTCTGGCTACTTAACGAGTGATGCATTAACTGTGCTGGCCAAACCCTGTAGTACGGAATGGTACCTGGTGCCTGCTGGTCCCCCTGCCATCGCTTGTAGTGAAAGTCTTCCTGCTGCCTAAAATCAGCCCTCCCACTCCCCTGGGGAATGCGAGCTCCTCCAAAGGTGCTGAGTGTTGCCAATGCACAGCTGAGGTACCTTCCTCTCGAGGGGCTCCAGGCAGAGAGCAGGAAAGCAGCAGGAATGTGTTTTGCATTTTTGGGTGGAGAAACAGGCAGCCCTGCCTCTGCCCTGCGCTACAGGATCCAGATTCCCCAGCAATCGTCAGCCTCGCTGCCGACCTGACAGCCAGCACCCTGCCCTCCCGTCCCTCCTCACCCACCTTTGCAGCCTGGAAAAATTGAATATTAGACATAAGGAAGAAGGTCAGAGCTCCTCCAGCTCGTGGGAGGTTGTATCAGAGCTGTCAGATGGGAAGCATGGGTCAGGATGCTGCAGGAGGTGCCAAGGCCATCTCAGCTTTAGCACTGAGGATGCCAATTCAGTCTCTGGTGGATGAAGCTACTACAAGCTACTACATGAGATTACAAACTGCAACAAAACCAGGGGAAATGCACACATTTGCTCTTGCCATCCCTGCAGGAGATACAGGTACCTCAATGGGAGCAGCTAACAGGCAAAAGAGTGACCTGCCAGCCAGACCTGCCAGGGAAAGATTGAGTGTTTAGGTTAATTTTGCTTGAACAGGATCTTTTGAGCTCTGTAGCTGAGCAGAGCTGCCACAGGGCACTGAGGAGAGCAGACCCCAGCAGGCTCCAAGCCCCTGCTCAGAGCAGCAACTTGCTCAGGCAGGACTGGCACACACACAGACACACAACAGGAACAGCTTCCAGTGCTCCATCAGGGTAATGCTGCTGGATAAACCTTTCTGTAACACGGGAGGTACAAGGAGAGGAAGAAAACACACCAGAAAGCTCAGCACTGAGGCCAGGGTACAGGCTCCGCTCCCTATAAATCTCCAAGTCAGCATTTTTCAGTGACATTTTGAATGAATTAGGAGGACCTGGTGCTATGGCAATGCTGCAGAAAACCTCTGAGGATTAACAGTGATCTGGTGAGGCAAGAAACTGGGAAGTGCTGAGGAAGCTGCTGTGACCCGAGGCAATTGCAGCTCCTTCCACATGGTTTTTTCCTGGGCTGAATCTGCAGTTAGTGCTCCCAAATCCAGCAGCACAGCGTGGCCAGGAGTTGGCACTAGCCACGTCCTTAATGGCTCATCCTGGCCCACGGGCACCCTCCTGCTCTCAGATGGCCAGGAGCATCACCCACTGCTTCCACTACCTCCTGCTCCAGAGATTCCTGAGCACAGAGCCTGAAACCAAAGCTTTTCAACGCCTGCTTAATCGAGGCACCAAGCTTTAAATTCAGCCACGAGGCAGGATCGTCACCCTGTGCCGCCTGTTGGCCGTGAAGGTGTTGTGCCAGGCCAGCAGAGAGCCACCCCAGGGGAGAGGTGATGCACAGCTGCCCCTTCTTAGCTCTTTGTACAAGAAATCTGCCAGCAAAGGAAGCGCGTGGGGCGGCCAGGAATTCCCTGCAGCTCCTTCTAGCTTGTTAACAACCTGCCAAAAGTAAGGTCAACTGGAAATTGCAGCCAGCTCGCTGCACGGGTTCAACTCGGGTACAAGTAGGATTTTAAGGGGGGGGGGGGGGAAAAAAAAAAATAATAAAAAAAATAAAATTATCTATCTCTGCACACACAAGCACTCCACGGGGTGAAAGCTGTGTGTGTCAGTCGGAGATACGGGGTCTCCCAAGGAAACAGCCCAGGGTGGGTACAGACACAGGATGGACCTGCTCCTCTGTGGCTGAGTAAGGGCAGAGCAGGAGCAGGGGGGGGGGAGCAGCCCCCGCAGGGCTGAATTACTCCATTATATCAGAGCAAGAGAAGCTTCTCTCTGTGGGAGAGTGGTGGGTACACGTGGTGCTATTTTGTGCCCGCTGCAAGTGGTGGTGGTGATCACTTGCACCAACAAAATACCTAGAGAAACCCAACGTGAGGGTCTTCCCACCCCTACTGCCTTTCTTTGCAAAAAGAGGACCCAAATAAAAAAACAGCACCAGGGAGCAAGCGTCCAAGTCAACCCCAGGCCAAGTGGGAAAAGCAAATCCTGCCTCAGAGGGAAAAAACACACCTCCCCCCAGAGCCACCCATGGGCTGAGGGACATCCCCGGTGCCACACTGTCCTCCAGCAATCAGAGGGGCAAGGGGCCCTCTGATTTGGGCCAGTTGGTACCCTCAGCACTTCCCAGCAGCTTTTATGTAAAGAGCCCAAGTTCATTAAGCCCCCGGTCTGTGTGTTATTGCTGGGGCTACAGCACAGACCCTGCATGATCCCCCCAGCAGCTCACGGTGCCCCCCACCACCCTGCTCGAGCAGGGACAAACACCACACCAGGATAGATGCTGGCAAGCTCCTTTGCAAGAAAATCACCCATCACCAACCCACGGCTGCTCCAGCAACAGGGCTGAGCCCTCTGCACCCCCCACGCTGCTCCAAGGTGGGGTGAGAAGGGAAATTAAGGATGAGGCCAGTGCCTTCAACAAGTGCCTTACACTGCAGAGCGGGTCCCTAGGTTATTTCAGGACCTGCTTCCTTTCTCACACATCACACACCCTCAAAAAAAAAATAATAAAATCAGTGTGTAATAGAAGCAACAGCTGATGCTACAGAGGATGAGCTGCCCCCACACTTATTTCAGTGCAAAGGGGGGTGGGTGGAGAAGTGAGGAGTTGGAGTCGCTCTTAGATGCTTAAAGAGCAATCCGAACCACGATGGTTTTGCAAACCTCTCCCCTTCCCCCTGCGTGTCCTCAAAGAGCACCCTCAAAGGCGGGTTGTTTGTTCAAGTTACTGCTCAGGATGTGGGAAGGGAGAGAGCGAGGCGGGTTGTTTTGCAGGCTGAGCCTGCCTCCCTGCACCATCCCCCCAGGTGCCTTGGTCCAGCTCAACACCCCAATACCTGAGGAGAAATAACCACAAGCACCAGGACAGGTTGGGGGCTGACCTGCTGGAGAGCAGCTCTGAGGAAAAAGACCTAGGAGTCCTGGTGGACAACAGGATGCCCATGAGCCAGCAATGGGCCCTGGCAGCCAAGAAGGCCAATGGCATCCTGGGGGCCATCAAGAAGAGTGTGGCCAGCAGGTCGAAGGAGGTCATCCTTCCCCTCTGCTCTGCTCTAGGGAGGTCACAGCTGGAGCACTGGGTCCAGTTCTGGGCTCCCCAGTTCAAGAAGGACAGGGAACTGCTGGAGAGGGGACAGCAAAGGGACGCAAAGATGATTAAGGGCCTGGAGCATCTCCCTTATGAGGAGAGGCTGAGAGATTTGGGTCTTTCTAGTCTGGAGAAGAGAAGGCTGAGGGGGGATCTGATCAACACCTATAATCTGTTGACCTATAGATCAACATGTATAATCTGATCAACACCAATAAATACTTAAAGGGTGGATATCGAGAGGATGGGGCCAGGCTTTTTCAGTGGTGCCCAGTGACAGGGCAAGAGGAAACGGGCACAAACTTGAATCTAAGAAGTTCCACCTAGACGTGAGGAGGAACTTCTTTGCTGCGAGCGTGGTAGAGCATTGGAACAAGCTGCCCAGAGAGGTGGTGGAGTCTCCTTCTCTGGAGACATTCAAGACCTGCCTGGATACGTTCCTGTGCAACATGCTCTAGGTAGACCCACTTTGGCAGGGGGTTGGAGCGGATGATCTCCAGAGGTCCCTTCCAACCCCTTATGATTCTATGACCCAACAGCACAACCCTGTCTCAGTTTCCCCTCCCAGTCGGGTGTCAGATCTGCACGGAGGCACCCCCGGGGAGCACCCATGAGCACTGGCTGTGCTTCCCCCAAACTGCTCTGCTGCCAGACATGGGAGCAGCCCATCCCTGCCCAATGCTCTTGGCCAAAGTCATGGGGAAAGAGAAGTCTCTGCTTTGAGCAGAGCAGGCACCTTCATGCAGCAGCTCCTTCATACTCTGTTCAGGAAAGGTCGGAGCAGCTGAGAGCTATTCCTAGAGAACCTAAAAACACCGTGGCTGAGTCAGTGCCCTGCTACCCGTGTCCACAAGGCCACTGCAGGACTCCCCTGGCAAACCCCAGCCTCGCCGCAGGGCTGTGCTGTGCCAGGACGCCATGAGCCAACAGACAGACAGACAGACAGAGCCAGGCACGTGCAGAGGCAGAGTCACTGAGGAGCAGCCTGGCTTCCCCAACGCTCCTCTGACCAGGACATGCATCAATGTCAGGGCGAGGGCTGTGAGAGCAGGGGGTTATCTCGCTTCCCCCCGCTGCAGGCGGGAGCCGTGCCAGCCCCCAGGGCTTTTGTTCCCGTATCCACACGGTGACTGCCCTGCCAGAGTGTCTCTGGAGGGGGACTGCTCCAGAGGCAGCATCGACACTGCCCTCTCCCACCCACATCCCATCGCTCGCTCCCCTGGAGCACGAGGAGACGGGTATGGGATAAAGAAAGGGAGGTCATTCTCCCCCTCTGCTCTGCACTGGGGAGGCCACAAATGGAATCCTGTGTCCAGTACTGGGTTCCCCAGTTCAAGAGGGACAGGGAACTACTGGAGAGAGTCCAGTGTAGGGCACCAAAGATGATGGAGGGATTGGAGCATCTCCCTGATGAGGAAAGGCTGAGAGAGCTGGGACTCTTGAGCCTGGAGAAGAGAAGGCTGAGGGGAGACCAAGTCTCTAAAGGGTGGGTTGAGGGAGGATGGAGCCAGACTCTTTCCAGTGGTTCCCAGTGACAGGA
>BJBW01017809.1:1354-11740 GCA_004320125.1 Scolopax mira | reverse complement strand
GGTCTAGTTGGAGGTGTCCCTGTGACTGCAGGGGGTTCGGACTAGATGACCTTTGGAGGTCCCTTCTGGCCCAGATGGTTCTAGGATTCTTTACAGAACATATGTGTGCGTTGTACATCATGGTTGCTCATACAGGACACAAGGCATAACAACGGATCTACCTCCCATTGTCCCTCTGCAAGTTCGGATTTACATTACCTCCATCTTTCCCATTTTTAATCTGGCAATAAAAGGGAAAATGAGTGGAAGATGTCAGATTCCAGCACTATCATTAACAGAAATGTTTTTGATTATTTTTTCATCTATGTACTGTCTTACATTCATTCGCAGCAAAAACTGAAAGCTTTTCTCAACAGGCATATGCCTTTAGCTTCCCCTAGGGGAAGAAAAGGATTCATCCAAAGGATGCATGAATGACTTGTATAATGTTCAAAATCCTTTTTGGAGTGTTTTATATCCTGCTTCTTTCCCTGTGAATGGGAAACATTCAAGTAGTCTAAATACCAGAGTCTGAAGTCATGTTCAGAAGTTTCTGAGATATCTAACCCTCGTTTAACTTCATAGGCATCCTCCCTGTTAGAACCACTGTTGGTTTTGAGTAAATCAGATCACTAAGGTAGCTAAAAGCACGTCTAGGAAACATGTTTTCTAGCAGATCATTTGCATGTGCATAAGATACATTCTTATATTCTGTCCTGCATAAGTAGATTTACATTCAATTTATTTTTAGATTTACCAAAGCATAAGCATGAAGAAGAGAACAGGGTTGGAAGAACTGAACCATGCTAGGCTTGTAGCACAGCAAGTCCAGATCATCCCTGAAGTTTGGGTCAGTTCACATAAGAACAAAAATTACATTACTCAGCTCTTACTAGCTATTCAGTAGAAATAAAAACCTTTCCTAATGTTATCTTAGTCATTGTTGATTCTTCCCCTTTCCAGTCTCAGCCCTCTCTTACATAAACGTAATTGAATTACAAGAGCACTATCTGATCAAATTCTTCTTTGCCCATTCTCAGCTTCATCCCTATGATTAGAGTCTCCCCAGTGCCTTTCATTTAATGAAAAGCCCTGCAGCCTAAATGTCACTGCCATTCCAGGTTCTGATTTTAAAACTTCAAGCCCTGCAAGGAGTCACAGAGAGCACCCTATCAGCTGGAGTAAGCCCAGCTGAAGGCAGGTTCGGAGCAGTTGGGATCAGCAACCAACACCTGAGCAATAATTCTCTAAAAATTGGAAAGCAAAGTGTCTGTCTCCTCACAAGGGGTGTGCGAGGCAAGGAACAAAGGCTGGATGGTTGCAAATGATACTGGGTCTTTCTTAAGCAAAACAAAAAAGATTAAAGATCTGATGGATTTTTTTTCATTAACAAGCTTTTAGATAGCTTTGTGAAGGTGTGGGACTTCTAACCTTTGGGAATAAATCATTCTGATGTTGATGTTATTTTTTTTAATTTGGTCTTGGGTTTTCTTACCCATTAAGTCAGAGAAACTATGGGCAAAAATGTACACCTGCAATTAAGTACAGGCTCAGTCAATATGATATGGATCTCAAAATGCCTGGTTCCACTCACAAAGGCACTCAACTTCCCAAGCAATCTTAAATGCACCAAAAATATCCGCTAATGCTGCCCTTATCTTTTGTAGCTACTTGCACTGGAAAAACTGTAGGCATCCAATGAAAGCCTTGTCAAAGATGAGCTAAAAATGTATTTCACTGCCTTTTCCTCTGGCAATTTGGACATTCATGTTCAAGTTATGTAAGGGGCAGAGATAAGAAAAAGCCACATATGGGAATTCATACACCCAGTTTACTACAACATATGGCACAGCATAACGTGAACATGTGTTCGCTTCCCGCTCCCCCCACTCCTTTTTTTTTTTAATTTAGGAGCCCTATAAGTAATTTCTGAATGTATGTGAACTTTTACATGTAGGTATGGAAAGCACAGCAGCTAATAAAGAACTCGTTGAAATGGACAAGTACGGTAAATCTATGTAAAGAAAATGGAGGTATCACATCAGATAGTATTACAAAAGAAAATGGGATTTTTTGGTGAGTTCCATCAGTGGGCACAGGTCTCGAGTCTTTTAGTTCCACCTGCTTTGCAGGACTTCAATGATTGTTTTGTAAGTTTTTTTCTTAAGGACTCAGTAACACACTGCAAAGCACTTTCTAGAGTAGAAAATTCCAGTTGAATAGATGGAATTTTAAAGTCCTACACATACATCTATTATATACACATCATATTACATCATTATATATATGATACATAGATATCATACATATATATCTTGCACAGGTAAAAAAAAAAAAATAATAAAAAATCACTCATCTTTCCTAAAATTAAAGGTGTTTCAATAGCATCTACCAGAAATGGCATCCAAATGTACAAGGAGGCTCCTCAGCTGCCTCATTACATGACAGAGCCAGAGGCAACTCCAAAGCATCAACACAACTGCCTGAGGAGACTGCCAAGGAGCCAGCTGCTGCTACTGGAAAATCTTCCAAAGCCTCACATCTGGGTCCTGTTACTGCTGTCCAAAAAAAAGCCATCCAATAAATAAATAAAAATATATTAATCAAAATCTAATCTTTGTTATGAAAAACTCCCTGTATATTATGCAATACATTATACATATCATGACAAGTTAGAAGGCTAATGACACCCACATCTATATGAAGGGCTTAAAGGAGGATCCAGGAAATTATAGGCCCATCACTCTTCTTTTAGTCACCAGCAAAATTACGGAACAAATCCTCCTGGGGCCTATCACAAGTTAAATGAAACACATGATTAGGAAAAGCCAGGACAGATTCACTGAGGGCAAATTGTGCAGGACAGACCTGATCACCTTCTATAAGATAGTAACCTGCTTGGCTGATGTGGGGCAAGCAGCAGACATCGCCTACCTGGATTTCTCCAAGGCTTTTGACATGCTTCCCCACAGCCTCCTCCTAGAGAAAGGGAGGTGTTGCAGCCTGGACAAGTGGTCCATGCAGTAGGTGAGGAACTGGCTGACAGGCTGCACCCAGGGGTGGTGGCAAATAGCTCCTTTTCAGACTGGCAACCTGTCACACATGGGCTCCCTCAGGGATCAATACTGGGCCCAACACTGTTTAATATCTTTATAAGCAATCAGGATGATGGGATCAAGCGTACCCTGATGAAGTTTGCTGACGATACCAAATGGAGTGGGGAAACGGACACTTCACAAGGGAAAAACACCCTGTAGGAAGACCTGGATTGTCTGGAAGGATGGGCTAACAAGAACCTTATGAAGTTCAACAAAGACAAGTGTAAGGTCTTGCACCTGGCAAAACATAATCCAGGAGTGCAGCACAGGCTGGGATCTACCTGGCCAGGCAGCAGGTTTGTGGAAAGGGACCTGGAGGGTGGACAACAAGCTCAACATGACCAAACAGTGTGCTCTGAGGCAAAGAAAGCCAACAGGATGCTGGATTGCATCACCAAGGGCATCACCAGCAGAGATAAAGTCAGTATCTCAATCTGCTCAGCACTTGTCAAGCTACACCTAGAACACTGGGTTTAGTTTAGTTCCTTGCTTTACAAAAAAGCTGTAGACAGGCCAGAGAGAGTTCAGAGAAGGCCCACAAAGATGACCTGGGAAGCCTGCCATATCAAAAAAGGATGAGAGAATTGGGTTTGCTCAGCCTTGAGATGAGAAGGCTTAGGGGAGACCTTGTCACCATGTTCCAGTATTTAAAGGGTGGCTACAAAGAAGATGGAGACTCCCTTTCTACAAAGGGTCACATAGAAAAGACGAGAAGTAATGGGTACAAGTTATTTCTGTGGAGATCTCGATTGGACACAAGAGGAAATTTTTTCACAATGATTCCCCATCATTGGACACTTAAGCTCAACAGAATGCTGGCCCATCTTGTCTAGACCATTCTAGGCCAAGAAAGTTTGGATCAGATGATCCTTGAGGTCCCTTTCAACCTGGGATTCTATCATTCTATGAAGTTGTCTCTTTTCTTACAAATATTCCATAGTCTAATCACACTATATGTTATTCCTGACTTGCCTCTGGTCCCTTCCATGACTCTACAATAGCTGAGCAGGTAAGACATTAAGGAAGCAATTTCAGCACCTAACTATGGATGTGTAGTGGCAGTTTAGATACCTAGATCCCAACTGCCACTCCTGATGGACATATTTGTCCAATAGGTTCTGCAGATGTCTAAAATTACTTGAGACTATTAAGTACAAACGACTCGAATAGCTGTCATGCGCTCCAGTAAAACCAGGAAATTTGGACTTTATGCAAGACAGTTTTATAGGACTTAAAAGTGAAAGTAGGTATCTGACTTGCATCTTCTCTGGTTGCTCTTGCATCACTGCATTAGTGTAGTTTCAAGATACCATTATACAGGATAAATATTTAGATGGGATTCCCTTGTTCTACCTATAAAGCAACAAAATCTCTCCTCTGAATACAGCAGATGAGTCATAAGAGTCTACAGCACACAGAGAGGAGGGTTCTAGATGGAGGACAAACGTCTGACTTAGGACATCTCAATGGGAACCTCAGTGACATGAAGCAGAGTATCAAGTGTTAGAGAAAGCACATACTTGTATTATCGATTAGGATGAATACTCTGATATTAGGTGCTTTAAAAACAATATAAGCCATCCTTTCAAACCTACAGAATATCTGAAGCACCTGTTTTCTTGGAATTAATATTCTAATTTATCATTTTCTCCTTCCATATGGAGGGGAACATTCATAAATGCCTGAATCTAAAAATAATTCCATGAGTTGAGCTTTTTAAATTGGAGGCTTTACGCAAACTCAATTAGTTTTAGGTTCTCAGATATTAACTCGTTGAATGATTTATTCGAAACAAGGATGTCCTTTTTTCCCCGGATGTTTCTAGTATTTGAGAAAGGTTTTTAAATGAGCCTTTTAAAATACTGCATTATGTTTCTTGAAGCTTCACTGTGAAGTCTGATGAGAGGAAGAACAGTGATTAATTGTAGTTTGCTGTTTTGCATTCCAAAATAGCAATTTTCCAATTTAAAATCTCTTGTATATTTTTGTAAGAGTGTAATTTATATTCTCCCTCCTGTGACTTCCCAAGTTAAGACACAATTTAGATATAATTCCAGAATATTAGAACTGGGGAAAATGAAGCTCTTTCAACAGAACATTCAAGCAAAGAATGTGTTTTGGACTATGCCATAAATCATGCTTGTCAGATCCTTCAAAAGAATCGTTCTGTACAGTTACCTTGTCTATTATTTAGAAAGCACAGACATTGAACAAGATAATTCAGCAGTGCTGTGTCTGATTCACATATGGTTGTCTCCCTTTCATCTAGGTCTTTGAAAGGGCTATCTATTTTCAATTTAACTCCAAAATTGCTAAATTTTATTTTGATTACCACATAATTGCACTGCATGTGCATATTTCGAGCCTTTTGGGCTTATGCACAAAGATGATCTGGGAGTTTGATGATAACTAACTAACCGTGTCAACTGAGTGGTGCTGAACTATTATATTCAAGACACATAACACACCATGAAATTACTGACATTTTAGGTTAGACTGTTCTCTTGTTCTAAAGAATTTTCCAGGAAATTTCCTAATGGAATTTTTGTATGAAACCAACAAACTAATTCACAACAGACAACCAAGGATAAGGAAGCAGTCTTGCAATGTGGACTTGTTCCAGAATTTTACATTTCAAGTTCATCTTTAATAACATATTCATTCAACAAACTCTGCCGCTGGACCCTTCATGTCTAAAAATTACCTATGATCCACTTTCCCACAGAGAATCATTTCAGAAGAAATGTTTGTTTTCAATGATCTATCAAAAAAACCACCATGTTTTATATGGCAGATGGAGAGCCGAATTAATTATTTATAAGAATATATTGTTTAATGAAATTCAGTTGGAAAACCTAAGAATTTAAATACGTAACTATGACTTAAAGCTCTTCATTTCAAAGGTTTACAAGTTTGCTAGTTTGATTTCTTAAGCCACTACTTATAAGCCAAACTATTAATTTTCAAAACAAAAATGACCAAGAAAAAGTGGAAAAAAAAACACAAGACAAGAAAAAGTAGTTGTTCTGCATAGCAGAAAGAAGATCATTGCAAAACAGATGAGACTTGAGACAAGCCTGACGGTAGAACTTCACCGAAGGGGAAAGATGAAAACAGTAGTGCTTGCCAGCTGGAAAGCTGCAACTGGGAAAATACTGTGCAATATGTTTTGAAAATATGTATATGATCTGGACTAATAATAATTATGGCAATTGTCCAGGAATTACCATTTGATTATTCTTTTCCTTTAAGAATTGAAGACTGAAAATTTCGCGCAGCATTCCAAGCTTATGCCATGGCTACGCTGCCATCTCAAATTGCAATTACTGCAAGTCAGAGAAACTAGAACGAAGCTGTCTCGTAACATCAATATAGAGATGGCAAATTAGGCTTCAGATTGGACATAGAGTTTAGATGGGTCCACATGTAAATTCACATTTGACTCAAGAGCCTTGATGCCTACAGGGCTTAACAATAACCTCACCAATTGAGATAATGCTAGCTGGAGATATTTCTACAAATTACACCAGGCTGCAAGCACCTGAACCACGGAAAACTTGATGAATTTTATTCTATAAGCCAATTTTAATAGTCAAATATAAGTGTACAGATAAATTAAGACACATAAGTAGGATTTTTACAAATATTTAAATACTTATTAAAACCAATAGGAGTTAGGTGTTTTTGAAAATCTCACTAGGTATCTATAAACATTTTAAGTCTATAAGTATATATATTCCTCCCTCTCTTTCCCTCACTCTCTATTCAAAAAATAGAGGAGGGCCTGAAGTAATTTCTGTACTTATTTGGAATAATTCATCTGTGTACCTAAGGCTTATTACTTCCTAAGCCCTAAAAGGACTGTTCCAAGGACTTATAAAATATTGTTAAAGAGCAAAGATTTTCCTTTGGAAAAAACAAACTGCACCAGATAGTAAATGTTTCAAATTTCATTTGCAGCTCCATATTTAATTCCTGTTCAGTATACTCAATTACCTCAATATACATCTTCAGGACTATATATAAGCATTTCTAAAATCCTGCTAAACACTACATTTGGTTTTTTTTCCACTCTTTTTAAACACTTTTTGGCATTGCTTCTTTTTCCAGTGTAAAAGCCATGTGGTTTTGTTTAATATAGAAAAAACCACAAATAAATTATCTAGTCACTGAATCCTCTTTCTGAACACATGTTCCTTTGTGACACTGTATCATGAGCTCACTTGTTAAAATATTGGCACACTCTTAATCTCCATAAGCCACTAACTAGTCCATTACCTTCTGTTCTGTAAGTAAAATCTCAATTTTCTGCACTTCTGCATGTTTCTGATATACATCTAAGGGGTGCTATGAGCCTGTAGGAAAGATATTGGTTGGTTTAGAAAAAGATAGGCTGAAATGAAGCAAAAGACTTATCATCTGATGAGTTGGTTCAGATGATTAAGTGGGTATGTCTGTTTGTATCAGGAATACATCTAACATTGAGCAACCATTAGCCAAAAAGTGATATCCCTCCAGCAAAAGCAATTGCTTACTGCTTGCCCAGGTGTCGTAGCACAAAGCACTGACATCTGAATGTCCTCACCACTAGTCTGGGTAACAGTGGTAACAATTACGTTTTTTCCTTTCAGCTTACCAAAAAAAAACCAAACCCCAAAACCCACAACAAAAGTCTACGCAGAGGAAAAGCTAATTACAGTGTCAATCAAACAGAATACTGAAATGTATATTTGTTGGTTGATGGAAACTTAAAATTAAGCAAAAAGCCATGGATGATTTCCTGCTAGAAAGTTGCAGAATATACATCACTAGCAATTCCATGCATCTTTTCTGTACTGCTCTAAAATTGATAAATAATGCATTTAACATTGGATATTACTTTGCAACACAATTTTATACACTTGGAGTTTCTTGACTGTATATGTCCTCATACTGTGGTGTCAAGTTCAATCCTGTTTGGCACTTTCACGTGGAAACACAACCCAAAAGAACTGCCAACAGAGGTAAATGGAGGACATCCTTTATAATAAAGCAGAAATGCAGAAGGAGAAGTAGGTAAGCCATACGCACTTAGCCATTAACTTTTTTGACAAAACCTCAAAGACAGCACAGGAACTTTCCTAATGAACAGTCCTTACCTATGTATGCAAATAGATCAACTGTGTGCCTTAACAGATAACTAGAGAAACATGGTTTTTTACTTGCACGTAGTGCTTTTCATCTATACAAGAGATATATTCATAGGCTGGGGGGTTAGTTCATAGCTCTAACAGATAGAGCCTCCTCATATTTCTGTGTAATCAGTCGGATCGTTCAGCGCATTGCATCCGGATCTATTCCCTATAACTATAAACTTAAGGATCTGTCACAAGATGCAAAACTTCCGTGGTAAATAGTAAAGGAAAAAGCAATTTTTCCTGTCCTTGCTACAGTTTTATATCATTAATGAAAAAAGTGCAGGAACAATCTTGCTATTGTATATCAAAGGAGCTTACTGTCTGCTCCTTGATGTGTTTGGGTGTTAATAAATTCTGAAGTAATAGGTAACTAGACAAACGCTGTAGAGAACTTCAGTGCCTTCTGACCTCAAGGACTTCCTTGATAGTGATAATTAGCTTTAAGATATTCCTCAGAGATCTTGAGATTCAACACTTAACTATGATGGCTTCTGTACTGCACATGGCAGTTGTTCAGGGCAACTGGGAGACTAGTCCCTGAGCAGCTACAACCTACTTTTTGTTTCAATTTGATCAACAGAGCAGTTGCCAGCAAAATCTAACTTATGTATTAGCATAAATATATGGAGATCTGAAAGGGCTGCTATATACAGCACATGTAAATTATTTACATCTAGTCAACCCAAGTGACTGCAGACATTGTAAGAAGCACAGCTGCTGCGGGTGCTAGAACCTTGAAGCTGTTTCTTAATGTGAATATTCATTATTACACTCCTGGAAGACTGTAGGGGAAAACACAGTCAATAAAAGTATATTCTGTGTTTGGTAATCAGTAAACAACATAAGCAAAATAGTATGTGGAGGATATAGAGCAGCTGCTCTTTCCAAATGAATGCCTAATTGTGAAATATTTAGACCTCAGCACTATGATTTCCTTAACAATTCTTTTTCTTGTTAGGGCAAATTGGATGGCCTTGTGCTTTATTTAGATTTTCTGGGGGTTTTTTCCACTCACATGGTACCACAGGGTCTGAACCAAACAATCATGGAGCAAGAGATACAGATAACGTAACAATAATCACCTACATTTATACATTACTTCTTATCCCAGAGCATCCCTAGATATTGAAGTTATAGTGTATGTGGGAATTTCTCACCGATAAAGGAAAATGTACTTATGGCTCAGGTAATTCATTCCCCACTGACACTTTTTAGATTGATGGAGGAACCCTTAATATATGCAGCAGCCATTTGACTCTTCAGGCAGAAGAACGGCTCTTCCAAGGGCACTGCATTCAGCAGAGCTTACTTCAAAAACTTGCCAGTGAACTCCTAAACAAAAGTTAACATCAGGAGCTCAGGACTTGTACTCAAGTGATAAAGCAGGTATGGAAACAAGGTTTCCTTGCACAGATGCCATTCAGTAATCGTGGCTCTGCACAGGTAGATTCTTAAGCCAACATGTAGTCACCATAGGATGCCAGAGAGCAACAGGCATTTCCTTTCATGCAGAATCTGCTCTATAATGAAAACTCTCCCTCTCAGAACTTACCATGCCTTTGAACATCCCAGAGTCTGCATTCATAAACACAGCGGCCACAGGTCTAGGCTTTTTAATAGCTTTTTTCTTGTTCATTTCATACTATTCATCAGAAAAAGATCTCGTCTATTTGAATTATACTGACTCTGCCCTAAGTAACAAATACAAGCAGTTTTATCAGTGTGACAAAATAAAAAAGAGAAATTTTACTGCTTCCAATACCTTTTAAAGTCTCTACATGAATAAAAAAGTACTACTCTTTCCAAAAACACCTTTTACTTTCAGAAAATTCATTGCAGTGTTTAAACAATTTTTTATAGACCTGAGAGTGCCTACACGTCCCACAGACAAATTAGAGACATAATCTTTTAGCAGAAAATATTAGGGTGTATATCCTATTATTATTCCAAAAAGAAAAATTTGCCTATATAACTTCAGGTATTGCAGCGATAAGGAATATTTATTTATATTTTTAGAATGGAATGAGATTCCTTGACATTTTAAAATATGGGATTCAGGAAGTGCTAACTGCTGTGTGAATCTTCCCAGCTGAAAAGACAAACCCTGTACTGCAAGTAAATGTTGCTGTTCA
>BJBW01017808.1:0-10513 GCA_004320125.1 Scolopax mira | reverse complement strand
ACCACTTCCCTGGGCAGCCCTTTCCAAGGCTTAATAACCCTCTCAGTGCGAACATTTTTCCTCATATCCATCCTAAACCTCCCTTTCCATCCTGAATCCCCCTAATGCTGGGGAGGAAGGGGGTTTGCAAGCGCATGGCAGCAAATTCTCCAAAGGCTGCAGTGCTGGGAGTCACTGCCCTGCTCTCCCATTGCTCCAGCCTCTTAACATCCATGAACAGAACGCACAAAATTTACAGAAACAGGTGGAAAAGCAAAAGTCAGGAAGCCCCTCTCCTCATCCCTTCCTTCCTCTTCTAGTCAATAATGAAGGAGTCTTTCAGCCTGTGAGCTGTGTGGCTAAATTTAATTTATAGCCGTGCTTCAAGACCTGTTCTGTCTTGAAAAAAGTCAATAATGGCTAAATTGAGATTTTTTATCATTTGCTTGTCTTTAACAAAGGCATTATGTACTGAGCCTTCATAAAACCCTGCTCACACGTGCTTCTGAACAGCACATCCATGAGCAGCTCCTCATTGCAGTGGACTTTACAGCTGGGGGGAGGGCTGCTGCCACCAGCTCTTTCAGGAGCTCCCTCCCAGCTCATCCCAGAGGACAGCAGGGCTGAGCTGGGGATGCTCGCCCACTCCCACGCTGGGACGATGGGCTCCTGCTGCCTTTGCTGCCTCCCTTCCCCACGCTGAACCGAATGAAGGCTGAAAATGGGTGAAAAATGAGTGGAGAGGGAAAAGGTCTCTGCTGAGGTCAGTGCCCGTTAGCACACCCAGCTTTCTCCTCCTACCAGGCTCTCAGTGTGGCCGGTTATGGTGCCTCCCTAACAAATTTGCTGTCTAAGCAAATTCTTAGGGACGAAAGCTAAAGCCCATCCACATCCCATGGCAGTGGGACAGACAGGAACCCCAAATCCAGCTTGTGGAACAGACCTCCAGCCAAGGAATGGACCTCCAACAGGCACCTGAAGTGCCCAAACAATCCGGACACCGACATCAGACCCCAAACACCCTGCAGCTGTGTGGGACATTGCCACAAGCACCAAAGAACACTTGCCAAACCTGAGCTGATGTTTGGCACACACTTCAGTCGCAGACACCTCCTCACAGCCGTAACTTCATGGCTATGGGGAAGAAAAAGGGGTCCAGCCCCCCATGCCCTGCCAGAGGGACTGGACCCTGCTCGAGGATGGCCAGGCAGGCAGGGCAACCCACCAGCTACCAGGGGGCACATCTAGAGTATATACTTCATTACCACCAAACAAGCCTCTTATAAGTTAATTAAGACCTAATGGATGCTAATTTCACTCAATGAATATTCACCAACAATGGGCATACTGCAGGCGAACCGGGAGGCAGAAATTCATGAGGCTGAACAGCAAAACCCAGGTGAGATGCGGGTGCTGGGAACCACCGTGGGGCTTGGAGAGGTTCCCCTGGCAGAGGGGTTGGAGGTTCCCATCAGTTCACCACCAGCACCCATGGCCAGTGAGGAGCTGGGCTGGCTTCCCTGGAGCGGGGCTGGTGGCCAGCAGGAGCTGTGGGGGGTGCAGAGTATCCCTGCAGGGGATGTGGGTGCAGATCCCCAAACACCCCGGGACACCAAAGCCCGGCTCAGCTGCAGCCGGGAGAGCTCAAAGCATCGAGATCCATCCTGCAGCCTCAACAACACTCTGCAGAGAAAGAAGAGGCAAAGGCAAACAGATTTCTTTTGTATAAATACATTTCTGACACCTTTAATTGGTGGGGAAGTCTGTATGGACAGCTAAACACGCTCTCACGAGCCATCGGCCAGCCTGGCTTCCAGCCCCCCCGAGACCCTGCCCCGGCTGGCCCCAGCCCAGCCCCGGCAGCCAGGACCCCAGCGGGTGCGTGGGCAGCGCCCGACGTGGCCTTTTGCTTGTAGCTACAAAATCAGCTTAAGTTTTATGCTGAAAAGACCTTGATATAATCATTACAAGAGCAACGTATCAGGCTAGTCAGAGCAGTACATGAAGAAAATCTAAAGAGAGCTATGGAGAAAATTGAATTGCCCTTTAGCATTTAATGAAGTCGGGGGGGGGATAATTTTCATCAGACTATTTTCAGATAGCAGAGGAAGAAAAAAGAAGAAAGGTTCCAGTATTAAGCAATAATACATGAAAAATACATCTGCACCAACCAGGATCAAAGTAATTACCAGGCTAGGAAGTTGGCTCTGCTAGTTAAAACGGGCCTGTAAAATTATCTGGTCTCAAGTCAGGGAAGCCGAGCACGGCCAGGAGCGCCTCATTCCCTGCCTCATTCCCTGCCTCCAAACTCCCTCCCCGGACTGCAACTCTGGAGACACCAGCTGTGGAACCCCCCGCTTCCATCACCTCCTCGGGAGCCAGGGTGTTCCCAGGGCAGACTTGCCAAAACACACTAAAAAGCCTAAATCCCCATCCAGGGACGGGTCCTGGGACCTTGGCAGAGAAGGGAACTCCCTGCGGGACACGCTCCTTCTGCCCAGAGAGCTTGACAGAGCGTGGGGTAAGGAAATACAGCAGCATTCTAACAAGGAAAGGAAGTTGGAGATTCCAGGCACATCATACAAGATCTAATTTTACCACTTTAAGTAACTAAATTACTCCCTGTATTACACCAATTAGCCGGCATCAAAGGAGAAGGCTGGGTCAGTCTGACAGCGAGACAGGGACACGCAGACACCGCCACTCCCGGCTGCAGCCTCTCAGGAATAAAGTCCTATTGGCCAGCACTCCCATTAGCCAGGAGCAGCCCTCTGGGAGCCGGGCAGCAGGTTTCAGAGCTGGGCTACCACCAGCACACGCTGGGTCCTGGCTGCTCAGAGGCGAGGGGGGGCTGCTGTGGATCGGGTACGGGCAAAGAGGGACGCAGAAGAGCTCGGGATTTAGAGAAGAAAAAAAAAAAATCACTGCTGTTTGCCTCAGGCTGATTTATTTTTATTTTTTTGTAGCAGTGTTAGACCAAACCGCTTCGGCCGTATGTCCCTGCACTTCCCTGCGGCGGCACCAGCCCAGCGGGACCCGGGGCCGAGCGGGGCCGGGTGCTGAGCCCTGGGACCGGCCACAAACCCAACATCGCGCTGATTTAACCACAGAATTCATTAATTAAGGACTAAACACTCTGAGATTCTTGGATAAAAGAGGCTAATTAATTCTGGCCTGGCTTTCCTACTTTTCTCCCTGATCTCAGCACATTTCTCTCCCAGTGCCCTAATTATAATTATTATTATTAGAAGCTTCTGAAGAAGCAGGGAAGCCTCTGATGTATAATTGACACACAAACCCTCAGCCATTCACTTTTCTTCTTCTCCTCTCCCTCTCCCGAGACAAACTTGCTGCAGGCAGGGAAGGGGAAACCCCTGTGAAGGGGGACAGGGGTGCACAGGAAAACAGGGAGGAGAGAGAATTTACAAAGTAAAATAAATTAGGACAGGACCTTCAAACCTAAAACCAATGATGAGTCTGCAACTGCCCCAAAGGCCACCGCTGCAGCAGGTGGGGACATCTCCCCCTCCTCAACTTCTAGGAACTTTGAGAGTAGGTCTTTGCATGAGTCCACCCAGAAAAAGGCTAATGGAGAATTTAACGCTACCCAAAATCAGCCACTACCCACTGGTAACTCCCAGCCAAGTGCTGCCTTAGCAGGTAGCTGGCACCAGTCTCAGCCTCTGCCTGCCCCAGCTGGTCACCCCCAGATTTAATCCCCCCACAAATTACCCAGATGCTGCCCTGGAAAGAAACCATCACCCCTTTGCTCTCCAAGCCCACCTGGAACCACAGAGGGAGCATAATCACACGTGTGAAACCTCTGAGAGACCCCAGGAGAGAGGGCTGAACACTTCCCAGGCAATTTTTTCCCTGATAAATGCTGTTGTCTTGGAACTGAAATATTCTAAGAGACAATGGTGATTTTGATGCCATTTGCACCAGGAAAGTGCTCAACTAGATCACTCCAACACCTCCTTGCATTTTGACAGCCGCATTATAACACTAATTTTAATATCACACTACATACAGTTAATTTTCTGTTATAATGCTTTAGACTTACAAAAATGCAATGTTGTGATATTTCAGAATGAATGTTACAAATTACTATCCTACAAGAAATTTGAAAAATTTGGTTTTTTTCCCCTACTGTGTTTGGAACAAAACGTCTCCAAACGGGGGGGAGGCTGCTTCTCTGGCAGCTCCAGCCCCAGGGGCAGAAACGCTCCTCGTTCTCAGAACTCTAGTCCTTTTATTCAGCTCCCACAGTTTTCAAGCTCTTTTTCCTGAGAGTTAGGGTGGGGGTGCTATGGGGGGCTTTTTTGAGGGTTTTTTTGTTTGGTTTTTTTTAGGGGAAGAGGAATGGTTGAGCCCGTCTTACAAAATGCTGAAGAGCAGGTTTGTTGCTGCAGATCCAGAGACAGAGCAGTGACCAAAGGGACATTCGTTACCTCTCCTGGTGTGGGCTACACCAGCCTTCCAGCCTGGGAACAGCCTCCCTGGAGCTATTTTCAATCCACTCTTGTCCATTTACCTTCTCCTTTCACCTTTTATTCTTACTGTTGCTTCTCCTTTAAGGTTTTGTTGCTGTTTTTTCATTTCTATTTCACATTCCTTTTCTTCCTCCTCATCCCCACAACCTTGGTCTCTCAGCTTTTGCTGTCTCTTCCAGACTTTATCTCTCCTGCTGGGACTAATTGCAGCAGCTGATACCTATTTGGGCAGTAATTAACAATCCTGCCCAGGTAGCCAGGACCATTGGTAGGTGGGAGCAGAGTAGCCCCCACCCGAGGCAGGCAGCCCCCTGGGGCTATCCCTGGCCACTTCCCCATCATCTCTGTCCCACGTGGTCCCATCGCCCGACTGTCCAAGAAGTTGGTGCCCTGACCTCCACACTCACCTTTGTTTCCAACCTTGTGAAGCAAATATTCACCTCTCAACACCAGAAAGATGAAGTATTGAAGCTTTTAAAAATATCACACATTACTCATACAGTAAATAAAAAATGGGTTGCCTCCAGGTCTGGAGACAAGGTGATGTCAGCAGAGTGACAACTGGGTTTAGCTCTCTCATTCGTGCATGCACAACACCTCAATCAGCTTTTGCATCCACGCATCAATTAAAAGTGTTGTGATTGATGAGAGACCAACCTCTAATTGGTGTTTTAATAAATACATTCTGACTTGGTAATCGAGTTAGATTTATCAGCAGAAAATGCCCCTGTCTAACTAAAATTACCAAAGTAAAGCTTAGGAACAATGACAAATGCCAGGGAAGTAATTGGCTCTGGGATCGGTGCTGGCAGCGGGACGGACACGCAGTAGATTTATTTGCATTTGGGATCAAAAATCTTCAGTAAAATTTGAGCAAGAGAGCAAACCCGGGGAAGGACTTGACAGCAGCGTTATTGGGTTGAGCTCTCCCGTATGTGGGGGAGGAAGGGACCGGCACCGGCTGCTGCAGGCTCAGGTAGTAGAAAATAATCCCATTTTTACCCTTGGAGGCAGCTGTGTCCAGGACTTGAGCTGCTCTCCACAGATACCTGGTTCCTTCCCAGTCCATTCTACTAATTTAAATTTTCTATTTTAAAGGTTTTTTCCACTTAAATGTTCTGAACTTGCCAACCCAGCGTAAAAACCACATTTTTTCCGCCCATGTTCTCTCTGTCTGGGGAGGTCTATGATGTGTGCAAGGGAATTCCAGCCAGTTCCTTGCCAGCACCTACACTTTCATCAGGAGTCTCCCAGCACTTTCTCGTTCTACCAGCACTTCTGTGATCTTTCCTAAAACACTCAATTCTGGGAACGAACTTCTGCAAGAGTATGAAATTTGTTTGAAAATAAAAGCAAGCTCCCCAAATGGTGGAGAAAATATGAGACCTGGTGTTAAAATACCAGAAGGCATATTAAATGAGACAAAATATTTATGTATGGATCTTTCTCAAAGTAGCATGTGATGAAGTTAAAATTGGGAGTGGAAAGAGAAGCGCGGAGTGTGAGCAGCCGCAGGGTAGGGACAGAGAGCATTGAGAAAAATTGGCCGCCCATGGTCACTGGCCACCAGTGTCAGACCCTTTCTCAAAGCTGTGATGTTCCCCAAGTCCTACAGGCTCCTCCTTGCATTTCATGAAAAAACAGATGAAACCCACTTTCGTTGTCAACTTACTCTTTTGGGCATCACTTTGCTATGCAGTGAGTATTTTGAACTCTACCTGGGGTGGCCCTGGGCTGGCTTTCCCAGGGACACACAGCCTGGCCCCGGGCTACTGAGCACTGGTCTAAAGCAGCCAACAGGTCCCGGGAGGACCCTTCAGTCTCGCTGTCTCTCACTGGGGTGGGTGGTGGTGACGGCCCCCGCGTGTGGTGATACCTCAGCCAATGTCTCCATCGTGAATTCAGGTCATCTGGAAACTTGTAATTGTTTCTGGTTATGGTCTCTTCAAATCAATCCTTTTTTTAAACCTCTTTATCAGACTACCCAGAGCTTTCTGCCTCACCAAGTCCCTCACTGTAGCACTTGTTCAGGCTTGCACAGCTCAGATTTATCTGCCTTTTTACCTTTCAATTCTCACCCACTCAGTACAATTTTTGGCCAGACAGAAGCAAGAGCTGAGCAATACCCTTTCAATTCTCACCTGTATTTTTCACTGACAGTTTAGCAAGAATTTAGCCTGAAGAAGAAGAGTAAAACGAACAGCCCGGGTTGCAGGAAGAGCTGAAGGGTTCTGACTGTTCAGCATTTCCAACTCACGAAGTAATTCCAGGCATAATTCCGTGCTGCTGCCTTCCTTGCTTTGTATTCCCCTTCCCAGATACTGTGATTAGAAGCAATATTGGACCATCAGGACTGTGGCATTTAAGTGTATCTTCCTCTGGGAAAATGACATTAATACAAAAAACTGATGCATGAGTTTTCCTCTGCCAATAGCGTTTGCTCTTTCTCTCCTTCTGTCAAACATCTTTAGCTCGTTTCCATTTGGTGCACAGAGAATTAACAGCTGCCACTGCCAGCATCTTCCTTCTCCAGGTCCAGCCTTGCCCCCTCAAACTTAAGACTTTTCTTCTACCTTATGTTACTTTAAATTTTCGCTCCAGGACTTGAAAGTGAAGTTTGAAGGAATCAAGCCACCCCTCAAGAGTGAGGGCTTCCCTTGTCTTCTCTGGACCATCCCCTGGAGTTACTGACGGCGTGAGACCTGCACCGCTCTCCGTTAGCAAAAGACATGAAACCCTCTGGTGGGACATTAAATCCAGCAGCCAGAAAGCAGGGCAGTCACGCAGGATGGGGGATTGAGCCCCCCAGTTGCTTTGCTCTGACGTTTTCCTGATGTGTATTAAGAAAGAAATTCCAACCATCCATGAATTACAACGCAGGTAAAACCGAAGCAGTCTGAAGAATCGGAAAACTCGTCCCTTCCCAGTGCCCTGATTTGGGAATTGCCCCCGGGAGCTCAAGCGGAGAAATTCGGAAGGAGATGAGCATCCTTAAAGCATTAACGTGGAGCTGGGGCAGCCTCCCCAGCGCGGCTACCGGCCCCTCGGCACCGAGCCCAGCGCCTGAACCCACCACGGCACCCGGCGAGAGCCAAAGACCCCGGGGTACACGCTTATACACATATATATTTGCATACATATGTGCAAGAAACACAGTTTGCATTCAAACTTGAGCCCTGTTTTGGACACCTTTTTAATTAGCAAACCAATATGTCTATTACCCCCACTTCTTGAAGATTTATATTATGAATTGGTGACAGATGGTTATGGTAATATGGGAGAAACAATTCTTGAATTTTGGAAAATTAGAACTCATGAACTCAAAAATGCTCTGGAGATACAAAGCTATCATGTCAGCCTATGTTGTTCCAATTAATTGCAATCAATTGCTAATTGAGAGCTATTTTAAGACTTGTCATTACCCTGAACATAATGTAGAATAATTTGTGTGTTCCCCTTTACCCCCATCACAAATGACACCGGTGCAAAGAAATCTCAGGAAAAGGAGTAAAAAAAAGAGTAAGAGGAGCCTGATTCCACCTCCCACCAGACCAGGTTGCTCCAAGCCCCCTCCAACCTGCCCTTGAACCCCTCCAGGGATGGGGCAGACACAGCTTCTCGGGACAACCTGGGCCAGGCTCTCACCACCCTCACCCCAAAGAACTTCTTCCCCACATCTCAGCTCCATCTCCCCTCTGTCAGTTTGAAGCCATTACCCCTCATCCTATCACCACATGCCCTTGTAGAAAGTCACTCCCCAGCTCTCTTGTAGGCCCCTTCAGATACTGGAATTCTGGAATATATTTATATTTTAAAAACAAGCTTATACACCCACAGGGAAAGGAGACTGGATTACTGGGCACCCCAGCAGTTTGGTTGGTGTCTTTAGCTCGACTGGCTTCACACCAAAGGCCCCAAATACCAACAGAATTATTTTGACATAAAAATCAAATGACCTAAATAACTGCATGGCGTGCAGCAGCAGGCTGGATGCTTCACTGCAAGAGCTGGTGGAGCCGGCAAATCCAAGGGGATAGAGGTGTTGGAGGCAGGAGGCATTTCCAGCAAGGTCCCTGTGCTCCAAGACACACTCTCTGTCATTCACAGCCGCGTCCCCACACGCACCAGCCTGACAAGCTATTTCACAGTGTCAAGTAGAAAAATCCCCAGGCAAAGAGGTAACTAATTCATAAGTGAGGGAAACCAGCGCTGGTTTCAACCAACCAGTGAGGTATTTTTGTAAATCAGCCTGCAGTTCTGCTCTCTTTTCATTGCATTGTATTATGCTTTAGTTGGAGCAAATTCAGCTCTCCTCTCAAAAGACCTAAGTTAAACTTTTTTCTCCTGATTGTTTAATCACATACTTGCTTCCCTTTCATTTTCCACCTTCATTCATTCCCCATATATAAATATATGCTATATGTGTACAGATACCTGCTTGGATCCTGCCAGAGGCTTCTGTGGACAATTACTCTTGCCATCATCACATGGATAAATTCACCCCCTTTCACCTCTCATTTGTTCTGTTCCTTCAGTCTCTCTCTTGTTCCAGTCTCTTTCCTCTCACCTTTTACTCTTAGTATCAAGTGATTTGCTATTCTTGGAGCATGATTTTATGATCCTCCCGTTGCCTCTTTGTCTCTACCCCAGTGCTGCTCCCAAAAGTTACACCTTTTCACGGTGGCTCCTGGGTCAGGCCTCCCCCTGGACTCTGCAGTTTTTCTTTTCTTCTCATCTCTCTTCTTTACTAGTCCTTTTCCTTCACTTTATACATGGGCACCACGGGGGTTATGATGCTATAAATTAATAATCAAGCTGTAATAGTATGCAGTGAGCTGATATAACTCACAACTGAAATGACTCAGTTGAAAAAGGGGAGGGAGGGAGAGCTTTCTTTGACATGAAAAGCAAGGTTACTAGAGGTTAGTTAAGGCAGCCGTGCTCCCATCCCCGACGAGCCGGGGGGGCTGAAGAGCCTCCTCCTGCCATCCCCCGGGAGAGCTGCCCTTGGCTGCGGGACCGGCACAGAGACATCAACCCAACAGGACTTTTTTTGTGGTGTTTCTGTTTTCTGCCGGTTCAGCCCCGTTTGCTGTGTCCCCCCCAGCCTGAGCCCGGGTGGTGCTGGCAGAGCCCAGGGCAGCAGCTGCTCCAGACGGCGAGCGGGGAGGTGATGGATGTCGTTATTAGGGAGTGAGATGATCCATGGCCCCGGCAGCTGGAGCGGGCGGCAGCGAGAGGGCAGAGGAGCAGCCACGAGGCCAGAAGCGGTTCTGCTGCCGAGGGACCCGACCGGAAAAGTCACCTCTTCCAAACAACTGCTTTGGAAATCACTTTCCTCTTCCCTGCGTAAAGCCATTACTAACCTCCTAATTGCCGGGATACGGTTTTCTTCTCCTTCTCCTGGACTTGTTTTAAAGAATGTAATGTCCTTTACTCATCGTTTAGTGTTGTGCAAAATGGGCACGTGTGTCCCACGCGGGGACTCCTGCTCGGATGCACCGTCAGGCACCTCCCGGCCAAACAGGCAACGCGTTGGGCGGTTGACACAAGGCTCTGTTCCTCATCCTAAGGATGGGTCCCCGCAGGAAGCTGCAAATTACTTCCCTCGTTACCAGGAATTAATGTAGCAAGGAGCACAGTGGGCTCCTTGCCCACCGTGTCACAGAATCACAGAATCACCTAGGCTGGAAGGGACCTTCTAAGATGATCTAGTCCAACCAATGAAAAAAAAAACCAACAAAAAAAGCCTGGGGCTGGGGGTGCCAGGCTGGGAGCTGGGCTGGGGGGAGCAGGCGGGTGGTGGGGGCTCAGTGCTCTGTCCCACGCTCATCACACACTCATCCCACCAGCAGGTCCACTCCCACCAGAGCCGTTCAGCTGCACTGGGGTAGACATGGCAGCTCCAAAGACAATGAGATGGCGAGGGGCTGGTGGAACAGGGGGTGGCCCTGCAGGGCTGGTGTTTGTTAATTATCTGGAGCGTGACAAAGGCAGCCTCTGCCAGGAGAAAAGAGGGAACCCTGAACCCACAGCCGGGG